>CAKNWT010257569.1:0-21642 GCA_932066315.1 Andricus coriarius
AATTAAGCATTACATTATAATCAAGTCCATAAAAAACATATTTTTCATCATAAATCGAATATAGCAAACTTATCAGCATTTTCAAAAATTGGCTTTTTTATATTTAATGGGAATATGATATTTTCATAAACGGAAAACAGTAAATTTTGTATTTCAAAATGCTGAAGACCTTTGTTCCATTGATTATTATTATTAAATTCTGAATATATTATTCAGATGAAATAAATGATAATTTAACCAGAAATGATTTTAATTTTCAATTAAAAAAATAGTTAAATTCATACCAAAAAAATACAATTTTTTACCTAAATAGCTAAATCCTCAACCAACAAAATCAGTTTTTACCAGTTGCATTTTTAACCAAAAAGATGAAATTTTTTATTAAAGAGACGAATTTATGTACAAAACAGTTCAATTTTTTAACACGAAAATATGAATTTTTAACGAAATAGATGAATTTTCTATAAAAAAATACGAATTTTAAAGAAAATAGTCACATTGTCAACCAAAGAGATGAATTTTTAACTGAAATGATGAATATTTAATAAAAAACAATGAATTTTCAATAAAGTAGTTAAATCCTCGACTAAAAATTATTAATTTTCAAATAGTTGCATTTTTAATCGGCAAAAATGAATTTCAAACCAAAAAGTGGAATCCCTATCCAAGATAGATTAATTTTTAAACCAAAAAAACCGACTTTTTACCCAAATAGTTACATTTAAAAAAAAGAAAAGTTTTTCAGTCAAGAAAGAAAAAAAATGTCACCCAAATAATAATGTAAAAGGATAAATCGTTTTCAATACAAAATAAAAATTTCGAATAAATATTTCCTTTTTAGACTTATTTGTTCATTTGTTTTCAAGGTTATAGAGATATCATTTTCGAAAGATTCTTGAAGAAATTCAAAAAGATTTCGGATATGTCGAAAAAGTAATGTCATGAAACATTTTTCAAATTTCCTTTAAAAATGAATTTTTCAAAATAAAAAGACATTAAAAATTGTTCCAGGAATCTCAAAAAAAGTTTTTTGTTTTCTTGAAGCCTTTCAAACTTTTAAACAATTTTCAGAAATTTAGTCGAAATCTGCAAAAATTTACATCTTATTTTGAAGTTTTATAAATCTTTTCAAATGTCAAATTATTTTTTAATAACTTTCAAAACATTTAAACTTTCTAAATATCTTTAAAAATTATTTGGATTTTTCCAAAAATGTTCTTAAAATCTTTTGAAATGTTTTAAAGTCTTTCTAAATATTCTCTCAAAATTAATTTTTCAAAATAAACACATCAGTTTAAATTACTCCATGAATTGCAAGAAATATTTTTTATTATCGTGAAACTTTTCGAAATGCTTAAGAAACTTCAAAATATTTATTTCCAAATATCCAAAAATTTACATTTCTTCATCTTTTAAAATTGGTTTGAAGTTATAAATTAATTTTGACTCTTTTCAAAACTTTTAAACGTCTCTTAAATTTGATCAAATTTGTTGATCAAACTTTGTAATCTTGCTAATTGAAAAAATTGGCCTTAAACTCGTCCATATTATTTTTCGAAATTTTAGGAAAGAATTCAAAATGTTTTCAAATCTTTGTTAATTTTTTCTTGAAATGTATTTTTTAAAATAAAAAATGAGTTCAAATTTTCCAGGAATTTCAAGAAATTTTTTTATTCTCTTGAAACATTTTAAAATTCTTAAAAAGCTTCTTTTTTTTAGAAATTTTCAAAAATTTCCTCATTACATTTTTTATATCAAAGTTCTGGGCACCTTTGTTCCATTGATTATTATTATTGAATATTTTATTTAAATAACCTTAAATTTCTCATACACCTGAAATTTGCAGACATCTTTTTTTAAATGGCAATCCAATCACGAATACGGGTTTCCAGACAACAATAGTTTCAAATTGTTTCGAGTGATTTCGAGATAGTTTCGAGAATTAATCGAAAATGGCGCCATGCGCTTTTTAATAATTGGATACATTCTCGGGAGGTAGGGGAAACCACCCTACAGTAGATAATGATTTACAATAAATAATTTCGATTAACTGGAAAACTGGAAAAAAATGTTCAATTTTTTTCAGTATAAAATTCCAGCAAGGATACTATAATTTCTGACGAAGTGTCATTGAAATATTGCAAATAAAAAAAATTCACCTCATTATTGATACTTTTTACCTGAATGAAACATTTGTGTCGTATGAATATACAATTGTAAGATTTATTTTAAAATGAAAATCTTTCTTTATTTTTCGAAACTGATGGAGTTAAATGCTGCTGAGTTAAATCCTATCTACTGTAGGGTGGTTTCGCCTAAAGATTTCATGAAAATGAAAAATATACGTTCTTTGTTTTTCACAGACTCTATTTTATGAGTACACATATATAATATTTCCCTTATTCATGAAGGTTAGCTCGTAAAATAGCGTAAAAGGTGTAAAAAGCACTGGCTAAGAATCAATTCTTGTTATTTACAGGCTGGACTTCAGATTAACGTTTCTTTCGAAATATTCATTAAAAAATATTCGCTATAGAAATATTTTCTACAGAAATTAAAGAAAAACTGAAAAGAATGGAAAGTGATAATTATATTTACCTGACTTTCCATTAATGTCTTTTGCTTTGAGATTTCTCGCTTTCAAAAGCGATAACGTGAGCACGGAATTACTGGGGTGGTAGCTCAGAGAGCACAGAAGTTCGCCGCATTTATCCTTTGCAGGCGGCTTAAGGGCTTTCCAAAAAGCAGGCTTTTCTGATAGGTCGACCTGCACATTTCATAATTATCAATTAATATCAGGTATTTCCTTGTCCCTTGACATGAGTTTCAAATAGAATCTAATAGAAAAAAAGTTCGAAGCAATATTATTGATATTAACATTACAAAATATTTTTTAAATTTGATTTCAATTCCACAAATTAAAGAACGTGAGAGAAATAAAATAAATGAAAGGTAGTATGCCATAAGGGGCCTAACCCACACTTTAATGCTAAGAGAAAAAAAAAGCGTCCTCAAATATATAATTTTTAATACAAAAAAACTAAGAAATATAATTGAATCCCAAAAAGTTTAATTGGAAAATGTTATTATGTTCCGAGAAAATTTAGGAAGATAATTTTGTTGGGTCGAGGAGCACTTTGTTTAACAGTGAGAACTTTAAGGAGCGTTCCGCGAGCACCTCCACAACGAAATTTGAATATTTTGTTTATGCCATATTTAAAGGCTTTTTTTGGGCACCGATGCCGATTTTTGGGCTCTTTTACTTTTCTCAAAAAACCGACTTTTGGGTGGAGATGCTGGCCGACAGCACCTCCACTACAGAAAATTTGAGAAATTAAAAAAATCAACAGCGCCAGAATTTTGGGCTTTTTTGGGCTGTCTAAAAATACAAAAATTAATTTGCAAAGAACAACTCCTAAAAACTACCCTCAAAATAAAATATACACTCAAACGAAATGTAAACGTATCGGAATTTATGGCTTTTTTGGGCTCTTTTTGGGCACCCATCCCGATTTTCGGACTCTTTTACTTCTCTAAAATACCCGGACATTTAGTTTGAGTGCATATTTTATTTTGAGGGTAGGTTCTAGGAGCTAGGAGTTGTCTTTTGAAAATTAATTTTTGCATTTTTAGAGAGCCCAAAAAAGTCAAAAATTCTGGCGCTGTTGATTTTTTTAATTTGCGTCAGCAGCTTCACCCAAAAGTCGGTTTTTTGAGAAAACTAAAAGAGCCCAAAAATCGGCATCGGTGCCCAAAAAAGCCCAAAATTATGCACTGAAGAAAATATTCAAATTCCGAGGTAAAGTTGCTAGCGGAAAAAGTTTGTTAAAAAAATAATATTAGGTTTTGAGAAAATGGATTTTACGCTCCAGGGGCACGTTTTCTTACATGTGAATGTTGATAAAAAATCAAATTTTCAATTAAACAGAAAAAGTTAAATTTTAATTTTCAGCTTTTGAGTTTCTGAATCGACCTAAAAAAAGTTTGATCAAACGATTTTTTCGCATTCTCTGGTTGGGATCCAAAAAAACCGTTTTACACCAAAAGTATTGAATTCAGCCGGTTTTTACTGCGAATTTAGATATGATTCGAAACAGCAGTAGGCCCAAAGTATCCAACAAAGTTAACGAATGTTGAGAGTAATATATTGTTTAAATGATATTTGGCTACTATTTAAACAATTTTCATTCGTTTACATAATAATTTCTCCTTTAAATCTTGTAAAGATACTACTTTATGGAATCGATAACGTATTTGATCCATGCTAAGTGTGATATTTTGTGTGGAAGACAGTTGAAGTTAGTTACAAAATTTTTATTTGTTTAAAAAAATTTGTATTCTGTAAATTTTGAAACTTTCTAAAACTTCAAGAGTCACATTTATTGTAGAAGATATTTTGCAAATGTTTAAACAATTAATCACCATTTACTTGGGATTTTTCATAGGACAGGTACAGAAAATATTTTATTTTATTTGTATCTCTTACACTACGTGACTTATTATTCAGTTTTTTATTTCAGAACTGTCTCTCACGAAAAATATTACATTTAACATTTTTCACCTGCGACATTTATTCCAGAAAATAATAACTTTTCACGATTTACAGGATGAAAAAATTGAATAAACAATTGCCAAGTATCTTAAACAAAAAAATATTACTTTTAACACTATTTAATTGGCATGAATCCGAGAAAATAACATCTTTTTACGATTTACAGTGAGAAATTATTTAAACAAATGGAAATTACTGAAATAATTACCAAATAAAAAAAAGAATGATCATTCTTGGAATTCATCAACTGTATCATTTATCTCAAAAAATAATAACTTTTCACGATTTAACAAATTTGTAGATATTTTGGGGGTACATAACTTTTATTTATTCGTATTTTTTCGTATCTTGCATAGTTTGACAGCAAAATGGACATTTTTATTTTCGATTATTTTTTTTCTGGTTGAAACCAGAAGCGTTAATCACAAAATGTTCCAATGCCATTTTGCATACTTAAAAAATAAATTATGCCTCCTACCAAAAAATGTTCAGAGAAAAGTTTACAGGTCTTCGTATAGACTAACATTTTGATATCCTAACTTCTTATCGTATCGCGCGTTATTTAGCTCAAAATTTTAATTTTCAATTAAAAAAAAAAAAACTAAAATATTATTACGATACTATCGTAGGGCTTTCAAAAAGCAACGTTTTGATTCTATTGGATTTTTTTTTATATCGTGCGTTTTTTGGATTACAATTTTTATTTTCATGTTTTTTTTTTAAATTTTGAAAATACTATAACTCTGATCATTTTCTTTTCATCAAAAAAAAAAAAAAACTCGTGAAGATAAGTTGTTCGACTTTCCGCGTACTATGAATAACCGCACACAGAATTTTTAAGTCTTGAAAATAAATGGCCTAAAAAATATTGAAAATACTCTAACGTTTTGAAAATGAAATCGTACAAAAAATCAATAGGAGAGGCAAAAAATAAATAATGCAAGAAACAACAGAAGAGGAAAAAGAAAAAAACGAAGGAAAATAAAAAAGAGAAAAAATATTAGTAAAAAAGATGCAAAAAAGAAGAAATTCAAAATATTTGGCTAATCACTTGGTGGGATTTTCTGGAGCAATCTAAACAATCGCCTGGTTAGTCTGAATGCACTGCTAAGACGAAATGAGTATTGTACCTTATCGCAAATAAGCTTCCAAAAGTAAGCTTCCAAATAGGCTTCCAAAAGCTGACACTAAGCCTTTTGCCAAAAATTTAAGACTGCTAATTACACAATTTCTTCAAAGGACGCAACACATAAATCATAGAGTGCACAGAGTTACTTGGAAAGAGTAGTTCACAAAGATATATTGATTATAAATTCCTGAATAATGTGTACATATAAACTGAGTTGTAAAAAGGCATTCAAAACAGTTTTTTTGTGGTTAAAAAAACATAAATTCATAGAAAATAAGCAAGAATTTTTGTCTATTTTCATACGAAAACTGGTTTAAAATTACATGTACAAACAAATTTCGGACTTGGTACAACTCTTTATTAGGTAGAAATTATTGAAATTTAAGCATTAAATTCGATGAAAAAAACGATTTGATTTCAAAAAAACTTCCATAATATTCATGATTTTCAAATTTTCAAATTTAAGACACATAACAACTTCAAGTAATGAAAAAACAATACGATTTCAACAACAATGATTGCCAGATTTTCGACACATATCGTTACACAACTTTCTTTAGATAGAATGTCTAAACATTTATTGTTTGTCCAATTTTAAGAAATTCGCAAAAATAATTTATTTTATTCAATTATATTGTAACAAAGAAATAAAATTCGTTTGTGACAATGTGGTCTGGTTATATTCTCAAAATATATATCAAAGACTTCCATAATTCCACGTGTTATCAAAATATTGTATCTTGTAACCGCTATTACAGTAACACAATAGTGGAATAAAGGTGTAATGTAGGAATGTAATTTGAAAAGTGGATCAAAAACTAATCCATAAAAAAGGGGATTAAAAACTGTTTAGAAAAATATATTTGTTAAATTAATTTAAAATTTGTTCAATATGACTTGCTTCTGTTATCAACAGGAAATTGCATCGCGCCATTTTGTAGTTAAACCACATTAATTAACTAATAATGTTAGTATTGTTGATTTGGTCATCCGGCAATAAATTGAAATTACCTGACATAGCGGCAGAAACATTTCCCCTATGGAGTCGTCCCGTGAAAACCGATCATAATCGAAAACATGAAGGTGCAGAACTCTGCTCTGCAACTTTTGAATAGGGAAACCTGTAAGAAAAAGATTTTAGAATTATTTTATGAATCTAAACTAAAAACAATTTTTTTCATTATACTTTAAAAAGAGGAGAAGCTTTAACATTATTTAATTCACTAATTCTAAGTAAAACAATATAAGGGAGATATAGGAAATTTTGTTTGTAAGTAGGAGTATGTCGAAGTTTCCCCCATGGAAGCAGATTGAAATTTATTTATCATTTATTTAGGGTTTCCGGACCATTTCCATTAGAAAATCGATGGGGAGAAATTCCAGGGTGTTACAAGGCTGACTCTACAAATCTCAACGGATCGATTTTTTCTTTTAAATACTCATGAAGGATGGTACTTTAGTGGAGAACTGCATATTTTTAATATGCTGAATAGCTGAATGAAAATTTAAATTACAGAATTTGCATCTGCTGCATTTTTAGAGTTTGAATGCATTACTTACGCAAATTTTATTATTAAAATGTGTAAAATTAATGTTAAATAGGAATCATCCTTTAAAACATCAATAATAGTTAATGGGTTTAAACAAGTTTTATAAACAAATTTACTTTTTTAGCTTGTGTATGCATAACAAATTTTTCTTTTCTGGGGAATCATTTATTTTCACCTGAAGAATATAACAATAGACAGCCATCGAATAAGATTTGTCATTGTTATAAACAATCCCTATTAACAAATTCACTTATTAGACTGTCCGTGTTATTGGTTATATTGCCACGAAAACTCATTCGATGGCAATATTTATTTGATTGCAGGTATGTAATAGTTTTTTTGGCTTTCATTTCTTTCTTGTACCTTAACATTTTTGAGAGTATTTTTCGCATATTCTGATCGCTCCATCATGTTTTTCTTTCCTCTGATCCAGAAAATGTCGAAAGTACAAACAAATAAAAATAAGGAAATAAGGAATGAGTTTTCATGGCAATATAACAAATGGGAGTTAAACAAATGACCACATTATCAGCGAATTGTTTTATCAAAACTGTTTATGAAAATAACAAATGTTGTTTGTTGGCAATTTATTATGTAAAAATTTCATTCTTTCCATGAAAATAAATTATTCCGCATAATTGAACAATTTTCAAAATCAATTTCAAAATCAATGCCTCTCAAACTATTATTTTTTTCAGAAATCAAACTCTAAAATTAAAAATTGGAATCAAGGTAAACCTTGCTTCATATTCGTATATTAATTTTGATTGGTAAAGCAATGTAAAGCGTATAATATTGCTAGTGTGTAATATGTCATGTTTTTTTTTTAATTAAAAAAAATTCGATTAAATTTATAAGATTTCAAAACAATTCAAGTTACATAAATTCAAAAAATTCAAATGAACTGGAAAAAATTCAAGAAATTGCATTGTTTTCAGTAAAATTGGAGTGAATTTAGAAGAATTTGAGGGAAATGAGAATAATTTGATGAAATTCGTGAAAATTGACGGTGAATTTTTACAAAATCAAGTGTATTGAAAACTTTTAAAAATATGCAAAAATTCATTTAATTGAGTAAGTTAGAAATGAGTTTAGAAAAAATCAAGGGCTTTTAAAATAATTTGATGAAATTTCTAATAATTAAAGTGACTTCAAAAGAAATCAGGAAGAATCGGGAACAAAATTTGAAAAAACGAAACAATTCATCAAATTGGGAAGAATCGCGTGAATTTAGAAGAATTCTAGTGAAATATTTGAATATTTTAAAATATTTTAAAATCTCATAAGCCCTGTAAAATTGTTCCATATCTTATAAAATTCTAGTAATTTTTTAAATGTCTTGGAAATATCTTGGAATCTTTTAAAATACACTGAAGAAATATTTAACATCCTTTCAAAATCTTGTTAAATTGTTTGAAACTTTTTGAAGCTCTTTAAAATTCTTTGGAATATTTTAAATATCCTAAAATATTTTAAAGCTTACAAAATCCCATTAAATTACTTAAATTATTAAACATTTCTTAGAATCTTTTTTAAAAAATTAAAGATTTTAAAACATTTAAAATCTATTGAAATCTCTTGAAATTTTTCAAGCTCTTGAAAACTCTTTGGATATTAAAAAATATCCTAAAATATCACGACCCTGACTTTAGCAACATATATAGATATAGCTATATTCAGGGTCGTAAATATTTCAAATCCTTTATATAACTAAAATCTTTAAATTTCATTAGTATCACGTCAGATTATTGAGATCTATTGAAAACACCCTGAGATATTTCAAACTACTTAAAAATTTTATGAAATCCCTTTAAATTTTTAGAAGTTCTTGAAAATTCTGTTGAGTTTTTAAAAGTATTCTAAAATTCATAAAAATCCATTCAAATTATTGGACACATATTGGACACATCTTGCAGTATTTGAAAATCTTTTAAATCCTACGAAATTCCTCAGTTTTTGTAAATACATTCTTCGAAATCCACCTGAGTATTAAAAAATCCCGTAAAATTACACAAAACCTGATATTTCTTCAAATCCTGGAAAAATTATTAAAATACCTTGTGAGATTTTAGAATCCCTTAAAATCATTGAAATCTTATAAAATCCCTTGGAATCTTTTGGAATATCGTAAAACCTTATAGGTCCTATACAATCGTTCAATATCTTTAGAAATTCAGAAAATTCTTTAAAATCCCAAGAATTTTTTTTCAATAACTTACAGTCGTTAAAATCTTTGGGAATTAATTGAATATTTAAAGGCTTTTGGAAATGTTTTAGAATCTTTTAAAATACCTAAACATCAGTGATTCAGAGATTGTTAGGTAATGTGATTAAAATAAGACTACTACTAAGACTACTAAGATAAGCACACAGAAACTACTCATCTATCGATAATCTATACGAAATCAATAAAGAAGAATATGCAGCTGAAAAAGGGACTAAGTTCAATTAATAAATATGAATCGCGAGTTAGCACCTAATGATCGAAGAACAAGTACGTGACTTTCGAGGACTGTCCGTTCGCACGTGACTGGAGAATCTTTAGATTCATGACGGAAAAAAATGGCTAGTCAGCCTAATTATCACTAGTATCAAAAATTACATTTATTTCACGGAAATTTAAATTATCAACCTGAAAAACGTGAAAATTGAAATAAAATCCATCAATTGTAAAAGCATTTTTATCATTTTCGAAGAGTGAGATGCCTGAGACATGATTGCATATCAGGGTGGTCCAACATTTTTGTTGTTGAAATTTTATGCATATCGCCCGGAATTCTATTCGAATCCACACAAAAATAAATCCATTTTTTTGGTATGAGAAAAAAACCCTGATATTTAGAGGTCGCTCAAGCCCCATGAAGATTAACAATCAGCCATAGAATACGCATAAAGTATTACTTTTTGAATATCAGCCCCACAAGTCTGTTTTATAGGGTCCCAAAAAAACCCCGTAAGAGAAAAAATAGATTTTGCGAGTTTTCAGAGCGGATTTCTAATAATATTCAATATAATTAATGCTAGAAACTTGCGGTATTATTCTGAAATTTTCAATAATTTGTCTACTTTTCAATTTAATTCAATTTAATTCAACAAAAATAATTGTTTAAACAATTTATTTCTATTGTTGATAATATTCTCTTTGCTTTATGCTAGAAAATTGCGGTTTTTTCTGAAATTTAAAACTATTTGTCTATGTTTCACTTCGACTGACTAAATAATTAATTGAATTTAACAACAAATAATCGCTTAAACACATTATTATTGTTTATAACTATCTTCATCTATATTAATGCCAGATAGTTGCGGTTTTTTCTGAAATGTTTAACTTTGCTTTGCCTTTTTAGTTATGAACGAATAATAAGTGGACCTTAAGAAGATATATTTTTTAAATAGTATTGGAATGTATTCATTGAATTAATTTTGCTCATTTACCAATGTTTAAAAATAATTACTTTAAACAAAAAAGCTATCTTACACAAGAGACAAAAAAAAGAATGGATTAATTAGGCTCGACTATATCTGTAAATGACTTGTAAAAGTTTTGTTTTCAATTAAAACAAGAAGTTTATTGCAGCAAGCAAAAGAAAAATTTTGAATTGCACCTATTTTAATATCAGCCGCCCTTCCCCCCTAAAAAAACACGTCTTGTCAATGATAATATACATATATAAAGATTATATTATACATAAAGTATATTTCAAATATCTGTTTTATTTGGAAAAACAATGGTACACAAAGAACAAAGAGATTGTTTAAAATATGATTCTCTCTAATGTTAATTTATTATTTGTACATAATTAAAAAGGCAAAGTAAAGTTAAACTTGTCAAAAAAACTGCAAATTTCTAGAATTTATCTAAGATAAGATAGTTATCAGCAATACTTAATTGTTTAAGCAACTATTTTTGTTAACTTGCATGAAAACCTGAAAACCTTCAACCTGACTAAGTGAAATGTGGAGAAAAAGTTAAAAATTTCAATAAAAAAACCGCAACTATCTAGCATTACTATAGAAGTAGATACTTATAAATAATAATAATTTGTTGAAAGAATTATTTTTGTTAAAATTTAATTAATTATTTTGTCACTTCAAGTGAAAGATAGACAAATAGTTAAAAATTTCAGAAAAAAACGGCAATTTTCTAGCTTTAAGCAAAGAGAATATTATTAAGAATAGCAAAAGATTGTTCGAACAATAATTTTTGTTAAATTAAATTAACTATTACTTCACTTAAATTGAAAAGTAGACAAATCGTTGAAACATTCAGAAAGAAACAGCAGCTTTGTAGCATTATACAAATTGAATATTATTTACAATAATAATAAATTGTTCAAACCATTAATTTTCTTAACTTTATTTAATTATTTACCCCACTCCAATTGGAAATTGGATAAAGAGTGGAAATATTTGGAAAAGTCGGTAATTTTCTAGCATTATTCTGAGGGAAGATTATTAACCATAATAATAAATTGTTTAAACAATTATGCTTATAACCACTAATTAACTACTGCATCACTCTAATTGAAAATTGGCAAAAAGTACAAATTTTTTGAAAAACCCACGACTTTCTATGTCTGTTCTAAATGAAAATTGCTAAAAACCATAATACATTGTTTAAAAAATTAATGTGAATATCCAGTTAGCAGTATTGAGTAGTAATTCATTTATTAAAAACAATTTGCAATTTTAAAAAACCGCAACAAATCATAATTAGCTCCAAAAACTCGCCAACCCCAGTTTTTCACTTATGGTTTTTTTGGGACCCTATGAAGCAGACTTATGGGTTGATATTGAAAAATTAATATTTCATTCGTATTCTATGGCTAATTGTGAAGAGAAATGGACCAAATTCAACGTGATACACTTAATATTGAGTTTTCTGGATACAATTTACGAAAACGTCTTTTTTTCTTATGGGAAATACGTGTTAAACTTAATAGGTCTTGAGCGACCTCTGAATATCATATTTAAAAAAAAAATGGATTCATTTTTTTGTGTATTCGAAAAAATTTCGGGACGATATGCATACAAATCCAAAAAAAAGTTCCCAATGCATTTTTGGACCACCCCATTGCATATGCACAAACACTTTGACAACATGTAACGAAACGTAATCGTGAAGGAAACGGCGTCACTGCACAGCTGAATTGAAACATTTTTAACACAGGAAAATGACAATCCCAGGCTGCTGATCTGATTATCCTGATTTAGTGAATCTGAAGAACCTGTGGATATTTAAACAGACAATAAAATTATCGCCCGTCTGACTATGAAGACGAAATTATGGATGGTCCTTGTTACTATCCGGAAGATCAAACGGACCATCTAAATGTTGACACTCCAAGTTTGACTATCCATTTTCTCCGTGTGCTTTTCTAAAATTTTCTAATTGTACGTGCTTTTCAAAGAAGTTCCTTCATACATAAGTCCCAGACTTACTTCTGATAGTTGTCTTTGTTCCAAGCAGTACTACGTCATTCTTTTCGATAATCAACAAGCACACGGAGAAAAATGTATGGTCAAAGTTAGAGGGTCAAAATTTACAGAGCCAGTCCGTTCTTCTAGTTGGTCTAAATAGCCGTACAGAATTTTTTGACATAGTCGAAAAGGCTCTCATTTTATAACCAGTCTGACTGTTATAAGAAGGTCAGACTAACTATCAGGGATAAACAAAGTACCCTTTCGGGATGGTCAATACGATCATCTTGTTTTCACTCACTTCAACCATCCACGGGAGAGCAAGTGACCCATCGCGGAGGGCCAACCTGATTAGTCAACGTTGGCGTGTTTATTTAAAATGATTGAATGTCTAAGTCAAATATTGACAATAAAAAATAAATGTAAATTGTATAAGAATATAGGGAATAATATTAAATTCATATTTAGGATAAAAAAGATATTGCTTTCTTTAAAATTAAAATCGATCATTTATTTTTGAGGAGAAAATCTCATAAACATGGTAAATTCCAATTTATAAGTCTACCTTCTGAGCAAAGAATTATTTTTAATAATTTTACTCTTATTATTTGCTGTATACAATTGCTTTTCACATTTAATCATTTGAAATAAGCGAGCCAACCTTAACCAATCCGATTGTACTCTAGAGCATTTTCGGAGTGTGTGAATGCCATTGAGCAGTTCAAGTTGAAACTGCTTCTCGATATTTCGAACATTCGTTAAGAGTGAATTGCACAAGAACATGATGGAAAGTAAATTAAGCTTATTCTTTTGATTTTTCAACGTCAAATTTGATGCTTCCAAGGGATTTAGGATAAAGGCGTAACTGGACGTTTAGCTATCAATTTGTTGTCACTGTGTCGTTTGACACTGAAAACGTGCAAAAAGTTTTAGCATTCATTGATGATGCAGAAAGTAACGAGACGTGAGATATTGGTTTCTGAATTCCCATCAATGTTTGAAATCTTACAATTCAGTGTGACACCGTGCCGTCCCGTTAGCCTCAATCTCCACAAAGAATAAAAATTGCTTTCAGAATTCATGTATTTCATATGAATTTTCAGGTTTTATAGGTTCCACTTAATTTTATCATTTCCAGTATCTTATAAGAGAGAGACTCGAATAAGTAGGAAAAGGACAACAAATATAGAAAATGTAGGATAATCAAATCGACCCCCCTACGATGACCAGGTCAACTGTCCGAGGAGATCAAGTCGAATATCTGATATGACCAAATCGACCCTCTATGATGAGCGATTCGACCCTTTATTTTGATGAATTCCGCCCTCTGTGATGATCGGTTTGACTCTCGATGACGCTTGAGTCGACCGTTAGAGATGACCAAGTCGACACTCTGAGATGATCGATTTGAACCTCTTGTTTTAACCTTCTAGAGATAGTCGCTTTAGCCATCTTCAAGGGCTGTACTATAGTTGACTCTACAATATAGTCTGACTGCACATCTAGATGGCCAAACTGACCTTCCATTTTTCTCCGTGCAAGTAAACTACAAAGTGAACGAAGTCCCTTCGGCTGTGGCTAGGTACGGTCGTCATACAAGTCTTTTCGATTAATGTCCGCAGTGTTATACGTTCATGTAAAGAACATTAGAGTAGTGGATTCGATCTCTGATAAGGTTCGAATATCACTCTATTGGTGACAAGAATAAGCATTGATTTTTGAGTATCCCTTAAATACTAGTCGAACTATCTCTGCGAAAGGATCTTGCCGTTGTCCTCCAAATATAGAAACGCAAACGACAACCCTTACAATTTCTCTTACCCTTTCAAGACAGAAAGGTAGTGTTAGTTTTATATTTAACTTTACTGTAACCCTTTTTCTTATTTTTGTGCTCTAATAAACATTTATCATTTGAAGCTTTGCTTTTTTTCTTGAGTTAACATTTCACACAATCCCCGTAGAATTGATAAGTGACAACGATCCCACATTAAATAATTTGTCAGGCCTTACCAACCCGAAGTAATCAGCACATTAACCTCCCTTACCTATCCCATTATGAAACTACCCTCGCCTTTGCTCGGGACGTGACACGCCTAGGGCGCGCATCTGTCGGTTCTCGCGCTTCACGCTCCGATATTTATTTGTCGCACTCGGAATGCTTGAATTAAACTTAAAAAAAATTTTTTTTAGATCTCAGCTGTTCTATGCATCTTTATGTTCTGAATTTTCTACGTGATTAAGTATAGTTAAAGATTAAATTGCTCACAGCTCCGTAGGCTTTGAGGTACACATTATAATCGTCTCACTCGCGCTCCGCGTTTGATTTTCGACAGACTTTACTAAATGTATAATATATTTATATTATTCCACACTTGACCGAAACGGCCACCTTTTGCCCCTGAAAATAGGGGCGAAAATATTATATATTTTCCGTAAACCGCATTTGCGGGGCGAAAGTAAAATTAGCGGGGCGAAAGTAAAATTGAGAAAATTAAGTAAATCAGAATTCGAGCCGCTAACAAAGGTATAGAAAAACGCATCGCACCAGCTTTTCAGGGCCAAAAGGTGGCCACGGTCGGGAGTGGAACAAAATACTATATGTAACACGGGAACAAAATAAAATTTTTCCCTCAAGTAATTACTGCGCTCGGGACAATATTTTTCCCTCGTTTGTTATGCTCAAAATAGGAACTTTTTTTCATAGCATTTTCTATGGATAAAACCAAGACTCCTGCAAGTCTTCTTTTACCATTTTCAAGATTAGCATTAAAAACGACGAGTTCTGTCGAAAAATAGTTCAAAGAAATTTTGTAAGAATTTTTCAAAGCTGAAATTCCTCCAAAAATTTTTTCCCATAATTCGTGTCGTTTGGCTAAAAATGTGAATTTTCGGTTTTTTTATAGTGCTTTCGATAAATAAAACCAAAATAACTTTATAAACTTTTTTACGTATTTTTCCTCGTTTGGATTCAAAGTAGAATGTTCAACTTATGCATGGTATTTGTTATGCATGAACCCATAAATGCGAGTTCTATCAAAAAACAGTTATGGGAAAATTGTAGACATTTTGAAAAGCTACAATTTTTCTTTCAAACTTTTTTCACGTATCTGTCGTCCTTTGGTGTAAAATTGGAATAATCAATTTTCCAATAGCATATTGATAAAGAAAACCATAACCGTTGGTCAAGAAAGCCTAATTAACGAACTCGTTTTTTTACGACCCAAAAAAGTGAGCCAAAGCTTGATTCGATCCGTTCATTTTTCGAAAGTTATCGTGTTTACGGATGCATAGAGAGACATACATACATACATACAGACTTCTTCTGACTTTCTTTGACCAACACAATTATAAAATTCTCTGACTTTTCTCTTATTTCCAGATTTTCCCTGACCTTCAGCCACCCTGGCATTGGCACAAATCTAATTACATAATTTGAATCCTGACAATTATTGTATACCCTTTCTTTCTTTTATTTGGAATAAAATTCTCTTGGATTGAAGGGGAATCCTTGTATAGGAAAACCACTGAGAGTCAATAAATACGCATTTCTAAGGACATGAACTGTAAGGTACAGTAAAATCGAATGAGATCGAATAAAATATATTACCTTCGAAATAAAAGGTTTCATTCCACCTTGGATTTAAAGTCCGCCTTTTAATCTTCGTTTCAAGACGATGTTTTTTATCCGGTAGGAGAGTTACCCTCACGTAAGGATCAGACGTTCCAGACAAGTCCTTTGCCGGTAGATCTTTACCCTGAAAGCAGAATAATTCCATTTACTCTTCTTTAAGAATGCAGGAAAAAGAATTAACGAAATTCAACCTTAAAGTGAAAAAAATAGATCCAGTTGATAAATATTCAGGAGAAAATTTTAATTATAATTTGAACATCATAAAAATCAAAGTGGAACTTCGATTTCATCTTCCACACAAATTATCAGGTCTATAAATTGAATTGGTGCCTTTACTTTGATGTCATGTAACTCTTGGTCAAATTTGAATTTTTTGCTGCTCTAAGGTAGTTTTAAAGGGCAAACTTTAAGCTTTAAAACACAATATAAAAGGTGGCGGCCCTGCCGACTTAACTTAAAACATCCTTAGTCAATAAAATGGCGTCCTACAAAGAACATTTGAGATACTGAATTTTCTTCGCATTCCAATTGAAAAAAATGCAGCTGAGGCGAGCGAAATTATTTGCTCAGCCTTGGGAGAAGATGCGGTGATACACAAAACGTGTAAAAAGTACTTCTAGAGATTTAACAATCGTGATTTTCGAATTGGAATGCAAAAAGAATGCAGCATCTCAAATGTTCCTTGTCGGACACTATTGTATTCACTATTGTCTTTGGAGGTTGAGTCAGCAAGGCCGCCACCTTTTATATTGTGTTTTAATGTTTAAGGTTCGCCCTTTGAAACTACGTTAGGACGGGAGAAAATTCAAGTTTGACCAAGAGTTACAAGACATCAAAATAAAGGCACTGAATTAATTTGTAGACCTAATATTTTGTACCATCCTTTTAATGACTTTTAGTGACATTCTACGAATAAAATATGTGTATTTAATTCGCAGCTGTACCTCATATAGTAGCGGTTTCCTATTTTAATTAAAATTGGTCGAAGTTTATTTTTCATAGTTTTTTTTTTTTTTGTTGAAAGAGGAAGTCTTTCTATCCTCTTCTGATTACATTTTGAAGCGTTCTTTTGACAGATGCAAATATTGGATTGAGATGTAATTGGAAACTTTGAGAAGAAATAAAGGTTTATGCATATGGATGGAAATAAAAAAGTGGACATCATTTCCCTAGAATGTTATAACATATAATATATTGATATAATCATACTATATATAAAAATATTATAATAATAATATAATATATAGACTGGAACTTGGAATTAAGTCGTCCGAGTTTATGTCCTTCCGAGCATTGTTGCCGCGGCGGTTCCGGAATGAGAGTGGAGCCCCTCGGGGTCGAGAGATGGTTGCTAAACAACCAGCAACGTTGGGATAAACTGACAAAGGAACGGTTCACACGCCACTGGCTGTTTATGTTTGGACTGTCTGGATTTACGCCATGGCCACAACCAGCAATGCCCGAGACCCGTCATAATTCCAAGTTCCAGTGTATAATAAAGCTTTTTTTCTCGTTTCTAATTATAGTTTCAGAGTTATAATCACTTTTGGAATATCCCCAAATTTTTATGACATCCGGTTACAAAACAGATTTTCATTAATTCTATCGCTTAAAAGTTTAACTTCCACATCCAAATTGATTGATAATTGAAGGTTATTGAATATAGTTCAAGATATGAAAATTGAATTACATCAAATGTGTCTTTATTTAACCAAAAATCAAATGTTATCTGCTGATTATTGTTATTTTGAATTGTTTGAATTCCATTTTGTTTTAATTTTATTTCCTTTAATCGTCTTGCAATATGGTTTTTAACCAATTTTTCGGGATAGCTGTTATAATACAGAAGTTTCCTTACAATGTTTAAGTTTTAATCAAGGAAAATTGTGTCTTATGGTGTAATTTCGGTATTTACATTATTTTTAATCGTTCCTATTTCATGTTGTAGCGAAGGGTTCGAATACAAATTCAAAAGTCTACCTGAATATGTAGTTTTTCGAAAGCAATTTGTTTTTAAATTACCGTTATCATCTCTGATGATCTCAACATTAAAAAAACTAATTGCATTTTTTTTTTCAAGTTTATGTGTAAATTAAAATCTGGTGTGATTTTTCATTCATCATTTCTGGACGTAAAAAAACTTCGAATTCAACATCTCTCCATAATTTACTTTAATTGTACTGTTTTGCAACAAGAATATGATTTCTAAACACATAATCTTAATAAATAAGGATACACATATAGACTAATCGATCTTCTATTAAAATCAATCTATATAATTAAATTTCAATTTAAAAATATAAAAAAATTAGAATTATTGGGATAAATAAGGCCTGTGAAATTCCATGAAATCGAATGATATTTCTTGAAATCCTGGAAAATTTAATAAAGTACCTTGCGTGCATTGACAACCACTTAAAATAATTAAAATCCTCGGAAACCTGATAAAATAGCTTGGAATCTTTTGAAATACTTTAAAAACTGTAAAATCTTTCCATATCTTCCGAAATTCTAAGAAATTCTTTACAACGGTATGCAAATATATTTATATTCCTTCAATCAGTAAATCTTTTGAAATGCCCTAAAATATTTCAAATCCTTTGAGATTCCTATAAAATCAAATAAGTAACAATTTCCTTGGAATATTTTACAACTGCCTCAAATATTTCAAAAAATTTAAAACCTTTTGCAATACTTTGAAACTTTTTAAAGCTCTAGGCAATGCTTTGGGATTCTTTTAAATGCTTTGAAACATTTAAAATTGTTTGAAATTCCAATAGTTTACTTGAATCAATTGAAAATTCATTGAAATCTTGTGAATTACCATACAATATTTTGAATCATTTTAAATATTTTGAATTATTTTGACGCTCATGAAAATTAGTGGGAATTATTTTAAATACCCCATAATTCTTGAGAATCGTTTTAAATTATTGAAATCTATTAAATTTCAAATCATTTGAAATACCTGGACATTTTTTTAAGCTCTTAAAAATTCCATGGAATTTTTAAAAACACCCTAAAATATTTCAAATTCATTAAAGTGATTGAAAATACCTTGAAATATTTGAAAATCTTTAAACTCTAACGAAATTCCTCAGTTCTTGTAAATGAATTCTTTGAAATCCATCAAAATATTATAAAATGCCATTAAATTATATGAAATCTGACATTTCCCCAAATTCTGTAAAACTTATTAAAATACCTTCAGGGCTTTTCAACTCTTTTTAACTCACTGAAATTCTCAGAAATAATATAAAATACACTGAAATATTTTAAATCATTTTAAAACCTTGTAGGTTTAGATAGTTGAAAATCATTAAAATCCTTGAAATCTTTTGAAATACCTTAAAATATTCTCAATTCTTTGAAATCTTTTTAAATCCTTTTTAAAGCTCTCGGAAATTCCTTGAATGTCATAAAAATACCCTAAAATCCTTCGCAATCGCTTTAAATTATTGAAATATATTAAAAATTCTGCGTAATCTTTAAAAATACCTAAAAATATTTTTAATCCTTCAAAATCTTTTGAAACGTCTTGAAACTTTATTTTAAGAGTAAACTAAAATCTTTGAAATCCTTCGAAATCCCTTCAAATGACTAATTTTTCATTTGACTAATTTTAAATCCAAATTACTAAATTTATAGGACCTTATAGGTCCTATAAAATCGTTCCATATCTTCCAAATTTTTTGTAAATTCTTTAAAGCCGCATAAAATTTTGTTCCAATACCTGAAAATCATTCAACCGTTTGAAAATTCTTCAGAATCTTCAAAAATAGACTCAATTATTTGAAGTTCTTTAAGATCCCTCCGGTTTATTCAAATCTATTACAAATTCCTAGAAATATTTGAAAATACCCTAAAAATATACCCTGAAATATTTTGAAGTCTGTTCAAATATTTGAAATCTTACGAAAATCTTTAATTCTTGTGAAATTGTATGAAATTTATAGAAATATTATGAATTATTTAGACATTTTTTATATCTATTAAAACCACCAAAAAATTCTTTGACATTTGGAATTTTTTTAAATTTCTTAACATCCCTTGAGATCTTTGAAATAATATTAAATCCCAGTTCGCTTCTGCAAATATTATATACAAAGCAAGAGCGCCTAAAAATGAATAAAATCACTTTTATTCTTGTAATTATTTGTTTAATCGATTCTAATTTAATATAAAATAAATTATTTCAATCAGAGAATATTTAATACTTAATATTGAAACATATTATCGAATGAAAATTGTAGTCCATATACGTATGAAAATCAAGTGGAAGAAGCCATCCAATTGAATTGGCGACCTATTGATGATTCCTTAGTTTCGGATTCCAATTACTTAATGTGTAATCCTTTGTTTAGATGGAAACAAGTTTCTTGTTTGTTCTTGAATTCAAGACCATCTCGTGATCTAGTTTCTCAGAACTTCGTCAGATTCAATTTTGGTTTATAGAGCTTAAATTTTAGAAACTTTCAGTTTTGAAAGTTTCTATTAAGTATCGCGCTTCACAAAATTATAATTTAAAATTACAAACGTTTTTAGGATTGGAATTCAATATTTAAAAAGTTTAGAAAATTTGAGAAATTTTATATGGGAAGTGGTTCAATTTGTAATTGTACAGGTTTTAACGCTTCCCAATCTAAAATTGGGTAACTTCTAACGTGGAATTAAAAATTTAATTACGTTCAGAATGTAAAATTGTACCAACTTTTCTTAACAATTTTTGGAAGTCTAAAAACGTGTTTTTTTTTTAATGTTTAATTTTAATCCTCAAAGTAATTTTAACGACTTTTCCTGCTAGGATATGTTTCCCACGTTTATTGCAAATTGATTTCCGACAACCCTTTAAATAAATGCAAAGACAAATTTTTAATCCAAAAATCTTCCGTGTTTTCTTTAAATTTTGATTTCCTTGTTCGAATGTTTAGGGGATGTTAAAACAACTCTTAAAGATAATTTAACGACTTTTCCTGCTAGGGTATGTTCCGCACAATTTTGGTTGTTACGAAACGTCGATTCATTTGTTTAGAATTATACGACATAAACAACAGCCTTAAAAATAATGCACCGACCTTTTCTTCTAGGGGATGCTTTTCAAATTTATTTTGAAGTGATTTCTGACAACAATAGTTCAATAAAAAGAATCCCGTTTTTTAAATGTCTATTTCCTTACTTGAATATTTAGAGGATGTTAAAACAAGCCCCAAACATCCTGTTCGGAAAAAACATTCAGTTTCGGAATTACAAAAAAAAAAAAATTAATTTAAACATGTTGGATTTAAAACTGTAAAAATCATTAATATACAGGGTGTCCCAGACCACACGTCCACCCCTTTTAAAATCTAAAATACCCAAT
>CAKNWT010257572.1:0-11803 GCA_932066315.1 Andricus coriarius
AAAAAAAAAAAGAATTTGTGATCTTTTCTTTGTGATCTATTGTCGTTATCTCCAGTTTTGATTTCTAATGGATTAACTTTTCGATCATGATATATTTTTGACTTTTCTTTAGCCCTAATGAAATTTTGTCTCGATTGAGTTCTCATTTCATATAATTTTGTTATAAAATTCGTTAGGTAATCGTCATAAGTCTGCAATTTTTCTTGCTTTGATAGAGGTTCATTTGATGGTTGACGAGCCAATTTACCGAAAACTAATTCATAGGACGTACACTTTGTACCTTCGTGGATATTTGTATTGTAAGAAAACATAGCTAATTCAAGCGAATCATCCCATTCGGCATTTTTTGAAACAAATTGTTTAAGGGCATGTGATACTTCAATCGGGCTCAGTTCCCCCGGGGTTTTGTCCACAAAACTTAAAAATTTTTACAACTGAATTCGGAGATGCTATAAAATAGAATAACGGACGTCCCCGAACTTTTTTTTAAAGGGATAATAGCAAAAAAATATATTCTGCTAAATAAAATTTTTCTGTATATGCACTATTTTAAGGTTAGGATCGGTTCTCAAGTCTGTATCTGTTGTACCGAGGTGGCATAGAGGGCGTTCTAACGAGCATAAATTAAATTATTCATGAAATATATTTTTTGGATTGCCTACAAACAAGCTTAGTTCCGGGTCATTAGTTACTATGTTTTATTACTTGTCCTAAGTTTTCAACCAAAAATATTGTGTAGTTTGGAAGTAAAGCTGCAGGGAGAATCGTAACACACATAACCTCAAAATACACACATATTAATCAAATTTAACAAAATGAAATTTTTTTATAATTTCACGACATAAGAGTTCGGGGACGTCCGTCAGCATGTTCGCTATCATTCCCCAAATTTTGAAGGCAAAATCTTAATTATTGTAGGAAAAAAGCCGGGGGAACCTAACACTGCTAAAATCGATAATTTTTCAAGTATCACATGCCCTTAAGGTATTCCGCTAACACGTGATGTGATCGTTTAAGAGACCCATTTGGTTGTGGATGGAATGCTGTTGTTTTAAATTGTCTAAATCTAAAACGTTTTGTCATTCTTCTCATTAAATTGCTTAAAAAATTTGAACCTTGGTCAGTCAAAACTGCTTTCGGGGAACCGTAAATGCATATAAATTTTGTAACAAAAATATCAACTACTGTTGAAGCTTTCGTGTCCAGAATTGCTAGAGCTAAAAAGCACATTTTGTAAAATTATCGAGCTTTTTTGGCAGCAATCGAGGAAGGTAAGTATTCTTCTTCACCATCATTATGTGACTTACCTTGAGTATCAATTTGATCATTAATTTGTGCTTGCTCTTCATATTTTTGCTTCTCTATTCTTGTAACCACAGTGTTCCAAGATTGGCAGAGAAGTTCGTTCTTCTTTATAATTTTGGGAATCAAAGGAAAACTGAAAGGTAGAGGTTTTTCTGTATTGGACCATCAAAAAATTCATTTTGTATTTCACTTAGTGATTCTTCACTTATTAGATTATGAAAAATTTCAGGAATTTTTTCTTTCAGAAATTCGCTATTTAATTTTATATTTTCTTCGGAATCTGAATTTTTATGATTCTCGAAGTTCAAGAATTCCATAGAATTGGTAGGGTTTTCTTCTTCAAATGTTGAGTTATTCTCCGAAACTATATTGATTCCTACGGTTTCATTGTTTTCTAGAACAGGGTTCCTTAAAAGCGCATCTGCATTAACATTTGATTTTCCTGCTTTATAGACGTCATAATCATATTCGGCGATCTTTAATCGCCATCTTGAAACTCGAGAACAAGGATCCTTAGAATTTTTAAACCAAACATGGGCCTTATGGTCTGTAACGAGTGTAAATTTTCGTCCGTACAAATAAGGGCGAAAATATATTACGGAGTAGACTATCGCTAAAGCTTCTTTTTCATAAGTGTCGTATTTACGTTCAGTATCGGTTAGTGATCTTGCATAACCTGATGCATCTGTAGTTACAATGAAAGGTTTTGAAAAATCAGGTCGACTTAAAAGTGGTTCTTGACATAATTTATCCTTTAAAATATCAAATGCTTGTTGCTGCTTTTCCGTCCAATTAAATGATATGTCTTTTTTAAGTAGCTGATTTATTGTGGATGCTATCTTAGCAAAATTTCCTATAAATCTACGATAATATCCTGCTAAACCTAAGAATTGTTAAATATGCTTTTGGTTTTTAGGAGTTGGGAAATCTTTCACTGCCATGATTTTTTTCGGATCAGGTCGAACTCCATCTTTATCTATTATATGTCCTAAATATCCTACTTCGTGTCGTAGAAATTCGCACTTGTCGGGTTGCAAATGAAGATTTGCATTTCGTAATCGGCTCATTAGTTCATTAAATTTCGATTCATGTTCTTCTAAAGAGTTTGCATAAATCACAATGTCATCTAGATAAACAAAAAGTTCTGTTCCCTGAAGTCCTGTTTAATTAAATCCATTAATCGTTGAAAGGTTGCTGGTGCATTCTTAGAGCAAAAGGCATTCTGTCAAACTCATAATGTCCATAAGGGGTTGAAAATGCGATCTTGTGTGCATCTTTGGGATCCATTTTTATATGATGGAAACCAGTTGGTAAATAAAAAACAGAGAAATAGCGAGCAGATCCTAACTGGTCTAAAATGTCATGAATATTTGATAGAGGATATGAATCACCAATTGTCTTTTCATTCAATTTTCTAAAATCAAGTACCATTCGCCATTTCTTTTTTCCTTGTGAGTCTTGTTTTTTAGGAACAATCCAAGTTGGTGTATTGTAAGGTGATTGGGAGGGTTTTATTTCATTGTTTTTTAATCATTCATCCACTTGGCGAATGATGTTTTCCTTGTGAACTGGAGGAAATCGATATTGTTGCGAAATAATAAGGCAATCATCTGTTGTAGGTATTGAGTGTTCGAGGATGTTTGTAGGTTCTAAATTTGTCAACGTGCTCATATTCTTCCATATTCATATGATCTAACCGTAGTAGTTTTTTGATAAGAGCTACTTTTTTTTCTCCTGTGATCTTGTAAAATTGGCAGAAATGGTTTGATTTTTTATCAGATTTCAAAAAACTATGTAATATTAAATTAGGCAAACTTTCATCATTTTTACTGTAGTAAAAATTAGATTGATTTGTTGAATTGTTGAGTTCGCATTGTTCAAAATCTTGTAAGTGAGCACTGGGAATTGATATTTTTACGGGTTGTTCATTTATATTTGCATATTTGACGTAGGCTTTACCTTCACAGTTCTTTACAATGGCTTGACCCACAAAAATTCCTTCTCCAATCGATAATTGAGGTATAGAACCTTCACTTTTTTCCATATTTTCTATTTTTACATAATAATAAAAAATTGTGCATGCTGGGATTGTGATAACGCTAGTTTGTTCAAAAGGATAAGTTTCATAATTATTTTCAATACATTTATGTGTGTAGTTTATATTTACATTATTGTTTAGAAAAAATGCAGAGCCTAAGACTCCATCTTCATCTACAGGTACATCATCAGGAATTATATTTATTATAGTTAAAAATCCAAGTATCACGACCTAAATTTGACCTAGGGTATAAAGAGGTAGGTCATTTATTCCTGTTAGTCTCAGTATTTCACTTTTATTTATTTTTATTTCGGGGTCAATTGCACTTCTTTTAATTAGATTTCGACCAGCACCAGTGTCGATCATCATACGTGCCGGGATTTTTAGACCAACGGCAGATACCATGATCGAAGGAATTATATTATTCCTACTGAGATGAATTTTAATATAATTTTCCTTATTTGTAATTTCTGTAGGTGCTTTATTTAATGATTCGGCGCCTTCCTCCCCGCACCCATTGGGGGAACAGTGTTGGAGTTTTCCTGGTTCTACGTATAATTTTGAGGGCTTTGTTGTCCGTTTTGATTTTGTAAATATCTACTCTTTTTATAACAGTCCTTAGCGATGTGGCCAGGGATATTACAAAAATTGCAAACAATTTTGGATCCTTGCGTGGGATACGGGCGGGTTTGCTGATTATTTGAATTTTCAGAATTGTTTCCCTTTTGGTTTTGTCCGGGCTCAAAATTTTTATTCTGTCTGGGTCTAAAATTTTGATTTTGTCCGTATCCGAAATTTTGATTTTGTCTGTTTCCGAAATTTTGACTTTTTCTGTATCCGAAATTCTGATTTTGTCGGTATCCAAAATTTTTATTTTGTTGGTTATTGAAATTTTGATTTTGTCGGTATCCAAAACTTTGATTTTGTTGATTATTGAAATTTTGATTTTGTCGGTATCCAAAATTTTGATTTTGTCTAGGTACAAAGTTTTGGTTTAGTTCAGGTCTAAAATTTGAACTTTGTCCTAGTCAAAAATTGTGATTCTGTCGGGGTGCAAAATTTGAATTTTGTGCAGAATTCCATTAATTAAAGTTTCCTTGGGGTTTTTTTTGGCAAAGATTGGTTTTGTTCTGAACTTGAACTAACAGGATTTTCGGAAAAAAATTTTTGTCGAAAGTTTTCGACGTGGTAACACTTTTCGGTCGCATGTCCCGGTTTCCCGCAGATTAAACACGCTATTTTAGTGGCCTGAGCAACATTGAATTTATTGTTTTTTGTAATAATTCGCGATTCTGATTCTTCTTCTGAAGATTTAATTGGCTTATTTTTTCGAAGTTCTGAACAGGCATTCAATTTTCTTTAAATTTCTAGAGCCTCATTAATAAGAGTTTTAAAAGTTTCATCTGCGTTATCTTTTAATCTTATCTCTATCTCTGACACTTAATCTCCTTTTAAAACATTTAATTACATCATCTTCTAAATTTGCTTTAAATATGTCATATGTGGTACCATCATTGCCTAATTTATGCGCGTCTTCGATTCTATCTGCTAATTCTTTTATTCGCGCAGCGTGTGATATGGCATTTTCCTTATCCCACATAAATATGCTGCCTAGTTCTCCTTGCAACTGGTATACACTTTTCGCGGGGGCATAAACCTTTTTTAACTTTTCTATTAATTCGTCTAAATTTCGAAACGTATTTCCGAATACGCATTTTCGCACTTATCCGGTTAATTTACTTCTAACTAATCTGGCAAGATTTTCATGCGCTTGTGTAGGAATTATGGCCATTGCTTCTGTACATCCCTCTATAAAATGTGCTAATGGGATGTTACTTCCGTCAAAAATAGGGATAATTTCGAGAGCGTCGCGAAGGGAAACTTGTTGATTGGTTGGTAGTGTTATTTTTTTCGGTTTTGTTGAATCTTCGTCACTTGCTCCGTCATCACTATCGTGTTCACTTATTATTGATTCATGATTCGAATTATGAAATGAGGTTTCTTTTGGTACTTCCTTATTAATTTGCTAAGAAAGAGTTGAACTCAATAATGATTTTACATTAGCCTGATGATCGATCGCGTCATCAGAAATTGAAGTTTTATTTTGGTCTAAAGAACCACTAATTAAACTCGAGTTTGTATTGATTAAGGTAGTATTTCCAGGATCAATAAACGCAGAACAATCAAAATTACTGGTTTCCGGAGTATCGCAACCGAATTCCAAATCTAGTTTAGATAATTCCTTGTCAATGTTGATTTTATTTTTCCTATCACTCTCAAGCCCGTTCTTATTTAATTCTACTAGCCTATATTTTTGATATTCCCTAAATCTTCAGGGTTTTGTTTCGGCATTTGTTATTTTTAAATTCGCACACATTTCAAAATAATAATTATATAAAATGTAAATAGTATAAGTTACCTTTCTTCGCTAAAGTTCTTGGTGTTTAAAAATGTGTATAAAAGTAAACTTAGTTCAAATAATTTATATGTTGGCTCTCTTTAGTTTGGTTTCCCGGCTGATGCACCATAAAAAGGTTGTATGTTACGTGATGGAAAACGCCAAATACTTCCTCTTTAATTGAGTTCTTCGTTTTAGTTGAGATTGAAGATCTCGCACAGGGAAGAGGAAATTGTAACCAATAAATAAATTATAATTAAGATAGAACAATTTATTATATAAAAGGACAATTAAAACGTATTGATTACAAATTGCTTAACACCAGAAGTTGAAGGGAGACTTGCAGACTTTTCTCTAATCCTTGGCCAGTACCTTTAAAATAAAGGAAACTCATATATTATGGCTCAAGGGAATTAGATCAATGAATTTTAGATTTATTAGGATTATGACATACTGATTTATTTATTTGACTGAAGAATCAAATAAGATCTAGGTGTTGGTTCGTCTCTGCGTTCTCTGATTAGTGGTGTAGGAGAAGGGGTTGTGCACTTGATGTATTGGGTAAATCCTCAATTGGTTTTTATAAAAGGGTTTCACTGGTTGGTCCAATTCTGGATTGAATGGGTACGAAGTATTCCAAAAGATGGGAAATCCCAGATTCGGGTTTCCCAGTGCACAACACTGTCACAAGGGCACACACACTAATGCGCGAGAAATACTGGTTTGAGACACTAAACACTGGACAGCCGAATCGGAGGAAATCGTAGAAAAGCGTTGAACCGAAGGATAAATTGTAACCGGAACTGGAAACTGAAAACTGACCCATGCTGGTCCTTTGGGTTTTTATATAGGGCATATTCCAACGTCGCTGTATATTTGAACGTAGGTGCATACGCCTACGTCACGAGTATATATAGATATACTATATGACTTACAACGTTTTCAGTATATCTATAGCTATGTCCTCCAGCTATCACGTGCTTCTATGCTCTATAGTCTCTGGCTACACAGTACTCGCTACAGCTTACAAAGTTCTTACTGTAGTCTATACCTTAACTCTCATGTTCAATATATATAGTTATATTCTACAGTCAACACTCTGCAGCGTACAGCGTGCTGACTGTCTATATATATGGTTAGACTCTATACTCTACAGTGCGTAATATTCGCTCTATATTTATGAAGTATTTATTGTTAATATAGTCATGCAAATATATAAATATATAAATAAATATACTAACATATATATACATATATACAGGGTGTCCCAGACTCAAGTGTCCGGACTTATATAGATGTACAAAAATGAAAAAAATAACACGAAAATTCCTTTTCCAAAAATCAGTTGAAGTTTTAGTTTTTGAGTTATAAAATATTTAAGCTGAACCAATCAGGAGCGCCGTATAAACAGTCGTGTGTGCGTGAACGGGAGTCCAACATAGTGTTCTCCCGTCGTTAACCCCACCTCTGCGCTCGCTTCGATAATACTGCGTTGGAATCGCGCTCACGCACACGCGACTGCTTATATGGCGCTCCTGATAGGTCCTGCTTAAATATTGTATAACTCAAAAACTAAAACTTCAACTGATTTTTGGAAAAGGAATTTTCAATTTTTTGTTTGTTTGTATACAGCTATATAAGTCCGGACACTTGAGTCTGGGACACCCTGTATATATATATGTCACGGGACGTGACAAAAGTTTTTGAAAAATGTTTCACGTACATTGTAGATGGTCCCAAGAGAATATACTTTAATTTTTGCTCATTTTCATTCATCTTGCTGTTTTCGGATGATTTTCAGCATTATTGTTCTCCCATAAATGAAATATTAAAATATTAAAATAATTGTTTATAACGTAGTTCTCGATCGTTCTCGCTCGTACTGCGATAATCTCGTTTAATCCATACGAGACGAGAATTAGAATATTGAAACGAGAATCATTCTCATTCTCGTCCATTCTCGCTCGGTATGCAACTCTCGATTTTCAACAGTCATTTTTGTATTCAAAAAAAGGCTGTTCGAAACCTGTCATAATGGCCAGAATCAAAGAATTTCTTACACACACATATTTATTTATTTATATTACCTAAAATTGGAAATTTTAGAAATTGGGATACCATTTTAAACACTCTGCATTAAATGCATAGCAACTAGTATTATAATATTTGATAATATAGAATATATATATTAGGGTGGCCCAAAAATATACATTTTGGAATTTTTTACCCCCGCAGTCCTCAAATCGTACTCTGGTGAAAACAAATAAATACATATTTTTTTATTTTTAAATAAAATGATTTTTAGTACTTAGTAAATCAATTTTTGTGTCTTATAGAGTTTAACACGTAAAACGTATACTTTTTTTTACTTCTTCGGTTTTGTTGTAGAAATTATAAGTCAATTTCTTTACCCTTTCATAAACGTGTTCTCGTCTCAGTAAAGATGCATTTTGTCAAATTTTAATATATCAACAAAGTAATAAAAAGATTTGAGACATGTCGAAAGTTGAATAAAATTGAAATATTTGTTGACTCGTAGCGAGCCTCATATATGATTGTTTAACTTGAAATTTTTAAGAAGCATTTTTGAGGATATTGAGAACAGATTTATAAAAAAAACAATGTTCATTATTTTTTAATTTATAGTTTTGAAGCGATTACGAAAATGAGTGAAAATGAAAAATTTCAGTTAAACAGCAGCTTTTCTCCGAACCTGAAGAATTCATGGCAGCTAATGCCGGCCATACACGTTACGTTTTGCCGGAGAGGAATAACTGCGCAGGCGGCCTGTGCAGGCATACCGGAGCGTCTGTGGCAATAGAATTGTGCAGTTTTCCTGGCCTGTACAGGCGGCCGGAGGAAGATCGAAAATCAATATTTTTGAGCTTGGCCGGAAGGTGCACCTGAGCGTGTGTGGGGACTACTCCGGCCGCCTACGCAGGCCAAGCGTCACTTGCTCTAAGAATGTTGATTTACGTAACTTTTTATTTAGAAAAATTAATTTTTGAAGATCATTTAAAAAGATTTTCAAAATTTCGAAAACCCATTTTTTTTTAATTTTGTAGAATTTAAAAACAAGTCAGGAAAAATTCGCATCATTTTTGATGATATTTAGAAGGTTTAGAAGTTTTAAAAAGATTAAAAAATAATTACATTTATGGTTGATTATGAACCAATCTATTTAGATTATTACATTTTCCAAATAGGAAAAAAAAACAATCAAAAAATTTAATGTATTAACGTATTAAGAACGTATTTAATGTATTCAGAATTCTGAAAATATTCATAAGCAAACCCTGTAGATTGAAACAAATCATGAGTTTAGTGTATCTATTTAAATTTTTTAAATTAAGATTGAAACGAAATCTATTATATTATGAATAACTTCCGCAAACTAAGCAAAAATTGAAATGATTATTGCAGAATAAGCAAAAGTTGATTCATAATCAAAAAATAAACTTCCAAAAACCTCACTTTTCGGCTCATTAGAGACAAGAAAACTGAAGTTTTTGGAAGCACAGGCCTGCATAGGTGGCCTGCACAGTTTTACCTGAAGAGCTTGACCTGCGCAGGCAAAACTGTACAGTTATTCCTCTCCGGCAAAACGTAACGTGTATGGCCTACTTAAGTTGAACTCAGAGTGGCTTATTGTTAGAGGCTTAGGACTTCCAGATGCAGGCTCGACCATAAAGCTCCCCTGCTACAGGCTCGAACCTGTAGCCAAGCGTTCATTGAAGACCCACTAATAAAACTTTCCTTTTACTTTTTTTTTATTTAAATTAAGATTTAAACGAAATCCATTTTTCCATGAATAACTTTCACAAACTAAGCAAAAATTGAAAAATTTATTGCAAAATAAGCCAAAATTGATTCACAATCAAAAAATAAACTTCCAAAAACTTCACTTTTCGGCTCATTAGAGACAAGAATAACATAATGAAAAAAGAGGGAAAAAGGGAAAAAGTTAACCAAAAACCAACCTCTCACTTTCTCCTTTTTCCGTCCTTTTTATACTACGAGGGTTCCAACATGTTTCGGAGTCAATTTAGATCTCCTCATCAGGGATTATTTATAGGGAATAACTAAAGGTAATATCTGAACTATTTAAAAAGGCACATTTTTTACAGAAGACATTTTTATTCATATTATTTTTCATATGTTAAGGTTAGGATTATGTTATACAAATAATACATGTCTGACATTTTTAGACATTTTTTATGTCCTTTAAACAATTTGTAAGTGATTCTTGTAGGATTTTTTGCTTGTACTTATTTAAAGGACAAAAATAATGTTGCGAAATGTAATTTTTAAATAAAATTTTTGTTAAAAAAGCAACATTTTTTTATATAAAAAAAGACTTTTTAGCAAATTAGTACAACTTTTAATCAAGTTTTTGAATTTTAACCCAAAAAATATTAATTCTTAAAAAAATATAATAGTGGATACTTTAATCCAAAAATATTTTCATTTAAAACAGAATAGTTGATCATCAACTAAAAAGACGAAATTTCAACATAAATCTTGTATTTTCAACCAAAAAATATTTTTTGAGTCTAGAAAAAAAATGGTGGATAAATTATAATTTGAAGGGAAAAATAATGTACAACATACAAATTACGAATGACAATTTATTTTTGAAGTTTCTTTGTTTATTTCCTGTAAGGTTATTGTATAAATATAACTTTCTAAAGTTTCTCCAGTTAATACAAAAAGATTTCGGAAAATTTGAGATATAATATATATAATTTTTTTTTTTAATGTTGTTTTGTTTTGCAGGAGCTTACAAAATTTGAGGACAATTTTGAGTCAGTTTTAAAGATATTCAGGCCCTTTCAAAATGTCCCGGAAGTTAGATCCGCAAACTTATTTTTTCAAAAATATGAAAGTTGTGCTCAATCGTGCTAGACTTGTACTGATTTGAGCCGTAAACGGTTTTTTCGAAAATCAAAAATAACGTGCACAATTTTTGAAAAACTTTTTTTTTCTAGATCCGCAACTTCTTACTAGAGCAAAAAAAAGGCTGTGCAAGGCGGCTCGAAGTATACACAATTTTTTGCAGGAGAGAAAAATTTCAAAAACCTAACTGTTACCGAAAAAAAAACCAAAAAATTGTATTATTTTAAAAAATTTCGTAAAAATAAAACTTGTGCTGAGTTGTGCATGATAAATGCAATCTTTATTCCCTCTGACAAAATCATGTGACATAAAAAGTTCTCATATTAAAAACTCAAAAAACATGATTTTATGATTGTTGAGTTTTAATATGAGAACTGTCGATTTCACGTAATTTTCGTTAGAGGGAACAAAGACTGAATTTGTCGAGCACAACCCAGCACAAGTTTTATTTTTCCGAAATTTGACTATTTTTGGATATTTTTAGTTTTTTGAGGTTAACGTTTTGAGTTTTTAATATGAGAACTCTTGATCTCACGTGATTTTGTCAGAGGGAATAAAGACTGCATTTGTCCAGCACAACCCAGCACAAGTTTAATTTTTTAGAAATTCGACTATTCTTGGATCTTTTTAGTTTTTTGAGTTTAACGTTTTGAGTTTTTAATATGAGAACTGTTGATCTCACGTGATTTTGTCAAAGGAAATAAAGACTGCATTTGTCGAGCACAACCCATCACAAGTTTTATTTTTCCGAAATTTGACTATTTTTGGAACTTTTTAGTTTTTTGAGTTTTACGTTTCAAGTTTTTAATATGAGAACTGTTGATCTGACGTGATTTTGTCAAAGGAAATAAAGACTGCATTTGTCAAGCACAACCCAGCACAAATTTGATTTTTTTTTTAATTTTCAAAAATAATAAAACTTTTTGTTTTTTTTCGGTAACAGTTACGTTTTTGAATTTTTTCTTTCCTGCGAAAAATTGTATATACTTCGAGCCGCCTAGCACAACCTTTCTTTTTGCTCAAATAGGAAGTTGCGGATCTAGCAAAAAAAAACGTTTTTCAAAAATTGTGCCCGTAATTTTTGATTTTTCAAAAAACCGTTTACGGCACAAATCAGCGCAAGTCTAGCACAATTTAGCACAACTTTCATTTTTTTGAAAAAATAA
>CAKNWT010257574.1:0-11217 GCA_932066315.1 Andricus coriarius
TCACTGGTTCGTAACCTTAAAGCCATAACCGCGTACCAAAAATATGCCAAGGCACTTGCGAAATGGATGCAGAAAGCTGTCATCCTTGGGTCGCTTCGTGTCCTCAAAACACACGAGGGTTTCGCCGGCATGTCGTTTTGATTTCATCGTGTCCTGTGACCACTCTTCTCACGGTTGTGAGACGTGGCCATGAATGGGATTTACCGCGGTCCTACTGGGAGCCGGTGTCATTTTTAGATGGCAGTTGCTCCCAGTGAGACCCTGCGGTGGTTGTTTAACCTTATTTTTTTAATTATATATATATATATATATATATGTGTGTGTGTGTGTGTTTGCCGTCACACCTCAGTCTGCCTGGTCCCTCCGCGATTTGACTGAGCTGTATCAGGCAAAGTCCGAAGTAGCACTTTCACTTCGGACTCTGCCTGGTCAAATCGCGAAGTGCCCGACAGGCTCAGGCAAAGTCCGGAGTAAAAATAAAACCTTTGGGGTTTACTTCTGCCGCTGCACAGTGGACTGGCTCGGGAATTTACAATTCAAAATAGTCAAAAGATCGCAATTATTGTGAACGGATTTGAAAGTTTTTTTTTTTAGAAATGGTCAGCATTACATTTTTAAGAAAACTTATGGAGTATATTTATCAATTTTCTTTTCAATATAATTATTTATTCAACGCAAGATTTTTCTCCAAAAAAATAATAAAGTAAACTCAATATGTATCATGTTTAACGTAGATGTACTTGGAAAACAAAAATAATTCATTTTTAATATTTTTATTATTCGTTATTGTCAATAATTTTCGAATATTATTAATAACAATAATCGTTTATTGTGTTTCTTTTACAAAATTTTTTACTGACATTTAAAGTAATTATTTATTGAGATCGAAAATCACTGTTTAGAAGATGCTACTAAGATTTAGTATGGAAAATAAAAAATCTGTCTGATTAAAATAGGCAAATTGAATACCTGGTTTTAAAATGGTTAATAGCTACAATGATTTCAATTCTTGAGACTTTTTAGACACCGAATATCATTTTTAAAAACTAATTCTTAGCAATTACACTTCAAAACAAAATTTACTTTTCATTTCGTATTAGTTCCATAACTAATGAAAAATTTGTCTTCCCACTCCCTACCGCCGCTCTTTCATTTAGGTACTTGTGCACCTACTTAGTTATCCTTAAAACGGCAAATATTTAATCTAGTACTTGTCTAGAAAAAAAAATGTAAGAGAAAGCTCGAAATAGGTGTTTTGTTAAAAAAAATTCTATCAAAAGTTAAAATGCTTAATAATTTAACTGTTAAATTACTTTTTAAACAATGATATTAACGTTTAGAGAAAAAAAAATTGTGTCCGAGTGAAATAGCCAAATTGAACATTATTTCTTAAAATTATTAAAAGCAATATTTTTTGCTAATTATTAAGAGTTTCTAGACACAGACTATCATTTTTTTAAATAAATCAACAATTAACAATTATTTTTATTAATAATATAATTATTACAAATAATAGACTTTGGACTTATATGGAATATATAGTCTGTAAATCCGCTTTAAATAATCGGCTTTTCCTGAAAAGGCTTGAATTCGGAAATTATTTACACTAAAGAATAGCACAAATATTAAAAATGAATTACTTATGTTTTCTAAGTACATCTACGTTAAATATGATACACATCGAGTTTACTTATTTATTTTTTTAGAGAAAAATCTTGCGTTGAGTAAATAATTATATTGAAACAAAAATTGATAAATATACTCCACAAGTGTTCTTAAAAATGTAATGCTGATCATTTCTAAAAAAAAAGACTTTCAAATCCGTTCACAATTACGACCTGTGGATTATTTTGAAATATGAATTCCCGAGCCAGCCCACTGTGCAGCGGGAGAAGTAAACCCTAAAGGTTTTATTTTTACCCCGGACTTTCCCTGAGAAGGGCTCTGCGCTATTTGAAAATCGTCTTTTCTTCCACGGCTACCTGCGTACCCTTCCCCTTCCTGCGACACTACCCCTCACTAGATTCGAAATTGCTCCAGGCCCACGAAGCTAGGTCCCCTATGGAGATAATTACTTTGTCTTTCAACTTATCTGTTTCTATTTGAAAAATATCAATATATCCAAGAAAATCCTTTGATATATGCAAAGATAGGTTAAGTCCAATCTAATATAGATAAAATCGCAAAAAGCATTGGGCTAAGCGCCTGTAGCTAAGCATTGGACATCCTTGCCTTCACCCTCTATCCATCCAGAATTCCTCCGAAATCCCCTCCCCACCCTTACCTTCTCTTTGATCTCTTCATATATCTCCCTTACCCTCTCGATCAGGTCTCTCTCCACTCCCCTATCCTCCATCGCCTCCCACAACCTTCCCCTATCCACCGAAGGAAACGCGCTTTTGAGATCTATGAAAAACGCGTACACTCTCGAACGCTTCTTCGCTAATTCTCTATCCACCACCTGCTGCAGAACGTACATATTGTCGATAGTACTCCTACCCGCCCTAAAGCCCGCCTGCGTCATCCATCCGCAGCCTCTCCGCCACCACCATCGCGTATACTTTATACGCTGTATTCATTAGCGTAGTCCCTCTATAATTTTCCTGCCTATCCCTATCTCCTTTCTTATACAGTGGGACTATTCACCCTTCTCTCCACCCTCCTGGGAATCCCTCCCCCCTCCACACTTTCTTCACTACCTCCTTCAGCCCCTCCCTAACCTCTTGTGTACTAAACAGCCATGCTTCGTTCTCTATCCCATCGAGCCCTGCTGCTTTTGACCTTTTTAACTTCCTTATCTGTTTCTGTATCTCCTCATCATCCAACTCTTCCATCTCTGCCTCCCGCGTTCTTCTACACCCACCATCCCTCTTCCTTGCATCTGAGCCCTGGAATGATTCTTTAAAAAACTCCCTCCACTCCTCACTCCCTATCTCCTCGCTTATCCCTACTCTACGCTTTCTAAACCTATTTGTTATCTTCCAGACATCCCCCTCTGTCTTAACATTTCCTAACTCCTCTTCCAGATCTTTCTCCTTTTTCTGTTCTTTCCTCTTACACATCAATGTAAACTCATTCCTCATTTCTACGTACTCCTCCCTTTTCGCTCTGCCCTCTTTCCACTTCTTGTACTTCCTCTTCAGGTTCCTTATCATTTTTTTACATTCCCTATCCCCCCACGCCTTCACCCTTCCTTTGTTCTTCTTTTTGAATACCTTCTTTTGCACGAAACTTTTCACTTTCTCCTTTAAATCCTCCCATATCTCTTCCACCGACTCTCCTTCTAAGCGTAACTTCCCTAACTGCTCCTTATACCTATCTCTCGCCTCCCTTGACCAGCTCACCTCCCAAATGGCTGATGGTCTGATTCCACCCTCCCTTCTACTGCGAATCTTTCCATCTTCTCCCACGCTTTCATATTCATGACTACATAGTCTATCACCGACACCCCCACCTTACTCACATATGTGTATTCTCCCTCTTCGTCCCCAGTTGCCATAACATTCGCCACCGCCCAGCCTCTATCCTCCATCCAGTCCCTTAGAATCTCCCCTCCTTATTAATTATCTTATCCTTCGATTTCCTTTCGAAGCTCTCCCCTTCCCTGTAAAGGCCCCCTTCCATCCCCATCCTCGCATAAAGTCCCCACCCAGTACCACCATACCTTCCTCTCTTTCGCCTAGCAATTCCTCCAACTTTTCTTTAATTCTTTCCATCCCATCCTTATTGTACACTGTCACAAACTGACACGTGAGCCCTCCTATCTTTACTTCTCCCATTTTCACTCCCTCCCCCTCTTCCTCTCCATCAACTACTTCCTCTAATCCTTCTCTAACACCCGCTATAATTCCCTCACTAGCTCTTCCTTTCTTCTTCACTGTGACCGCCTCCTGGAGTCTCCACCTGCACCCCCTTGGCAGCTTTGGCTCTATTCTATCCCATTCCTATCTTTCTATCCACGTCTCTACCAGTCCCACAACATCAAACTCTTGTATATATCTCCAGAACTCCTCATCCTTCTTCTTTATCCCTGCTAGGTTCCACTATAGCACCCTCACTACTCCTCTACCCTGCATCAACCTAACCCCCCTACTTCCTACGAAATAAAGTCCCCTGCACTTCATTCAACACCTCTTTCTCCTCGTCTCACACCCACATTTTCTCGTCTATTCTTATTTTTTGATATCCTACCTTCGCCGATCTTCCTTCACTACTCTCTCTCCTAGCCGCCACTTCCTTCTCCTTTCTCCCATCCAACTTTACTTTCCCTACCATCACTTTGCCCCTCCCTATGCTCTGTAGCAGCGCTTCCACGCCCTCCCCTTCTTCCCCGCGCTTTAACTTCAACCCTCTTATCACAATATTGTTTCTTCTGTCCTTCTGTTCTCTTCTCTCCATTCTCATCTCCATTGCCCTTATCCTTTTCCCATCTGCCCTCTCCTCCTTTTCATTCGTACGCTCTCCCAATTTCTCTTCTAACATATTCCCGACCTTCTCCCAAATATCTTTAATCTCACCCCCGAACCCCCTTTAACTACTTTGATTTCCACCCTGCCCTCCACCTTTTCTAGCCTTTTCTCAGTCCTTTCCTTCCACCCCCTAAACTGATTCTCAAATCGTCCCTCATGACTTCCATCTGTTCCTTAGTTCCCCTTACGTCCTCCCTCAGCCCCCTGATCTCGCCTAGTAGCATCCCGAAAGCCTCTTTCTCCGACTTGCCCTCAATTTGTGGAGGGGGGGGGGGGTAACCTACGTGTCCTCCCGCTTTTTTCAAACGGACTCTCTACCTCGCTTTTCTCTGGACACTCTTGGCTGTCTCTCTTCCTCTTCAAGAGATCCTCCCCGTCACTTGCGCTTGACGCTCTCTCTCTCTCTTACCTTCTCGCTAACTTCGTCTCGTTTTCTCCCTCTCCCCGTCGACTTCACTACTCGCACTACCAGCACTCTCACTGCCCACCTCCTGCTCTGCCATCGGTAACTGGGACCTCTCCATGCAGTCCCCTCCGCAACCGACAGCTTTCTTTGGCGAATAATGCCTTCTATTGCCGTCAAATTTTCCTTTTTTTTTCATCTCTTCACAGCCCTTGCATACATCCCTTTCTCTCCCTTGAGATCTCCCAACTCTGTGTAAACCACCCTTGACACCTCGAAGGCCCCAGACTCCTGACCCCAAACTCTCCTGACTCCTTGCCAACCTAACCTCACTTTCCCTGACTAGCTGAATCCCACGTCACTCCTACGCTGAAAATAACTTTTTATCTGTCCACTTCACCCCTCACAACCCTACTCACCTCCTAGGCTTCCACCTTCACATTCCAGTCACACCTTCCACACAAATTTTGTCAAATCCTCTCACCACCTGTCACTTAACACGTTCTCACTTCCGCCACTAGCATCCCAATCTAATATAGTATAAATATAATATATGAACTTTTGATGGATTTTGGTCCACTTTAAATTATAATGGATCAATAATTAATTCCAGTTACCAAACGTAAGTGTTTAAACAAGTTATTTATAACCATATTATCTCACAGTGGGTTCAGAAAGTTATAGTTTTTCCTCAAATTTTTCACTTTTGGTCCAATTTTAAATTATTATGAGATAATACTACTTTAACAAACGTAAGAGTTTACAAAAGTTATTATTATTATTTATAATCATATTCTCTCACAATGGGTTTAGAAAGTTGCAGTTTTTTCTCAAATTTTCCACATATGGTCCAATTATAAATTATAGTAAGATAATACTACTTTAACAAACGTAAGTGTTTCTGGTTTTCCCATGGTAATCGGTTAAAGATTGCACCAATTCAAATCGCAATTGTTGAGAATCTACGTAATAGTATATTGTGTCACGACGCAGCAAACCTCGTCTTTGACGTCCGAGGCCGATGTTTGTAGTACGAGTATTACTACAATCATTAGTACAGCAATCATTTTCAGCTTCTTCTTGCAAGTTATATTCCTTAATTTTAGTTCACAATTCATCTCTTCGGTTCAAATTTTTCTACACTGGGAATTTAATTATACAATTTTTGGTTGAAAATTTATCGCTTCAACTTGAAAATTCAGGTGCACGGAGAAACTCTGGCACGAGCGGTTAGTGTTAAAATTAAAATTTTTTTCATAGCACTAGCCACAGTTGTCAACGCACTAACCGCTCGCGAATTCACACGAGCCGCTCGTGTTAATGTAAACAGCAGCACGAGCTTGGTAAGTGTTGCGATTGGCCCGGTCCGTTCTTGGGATTGGCAACAATCTCTCGTGTTAATTTTTAATAGCGAGTAGTGTCAAATAGCTCTGACGTTTGGTGACAACCACGCTGGTCTCTCGGCTCATTCGCAGCAACAACTTTCATTTTTTTTTCAACTACACTATGAGCGGCATCAGCTGGTCGAGAAGAACTAACCTGGATGCACGTCGGCTTTGTTTATTCGTGCAGTTCAATCCGTTTTATCAATCAACGTGTGGCTAAGATCAGTTAGCGAGTGATTTACTGTTTTCGTTTTCTACATTAATCGTTTTTTTTTCAATTTATTCGATTTAAATCCATAGAATCAATTGAAGGGTCGTACTTTTCGTCAATATCTGTTGTTAAACCTTGTTCGGCACACCTCCCTGGAGTAACGTACTTGACACATGGGGTCATCGACGACCCCAGCGTTAAAAAATTGTTATAAATAATAAAGTATTAAATATTTTTACTTGAACCGGGAAAATCCGAGAATTGTCCTTGATTTTATTTTTGAAGCGGGAAGTGCATTTCGTTTCCGTATAAATTCTACTTTGAAAGTTCTGCTTTCTTTATCATTTTTTGAACTGTTGTGTCGCCCTGTATCAATCATCTGAAAAGATTACCCAAATTATCAAGCCCGCAAAGTACATTTGATCATGATACGTTGTCCCTTATTACTTTCAGCATTTGGTAATGCGGCGAATGAGTCGAGCGTAAAGCGCGGTTGTCACTGAACGTCAGAGTTATTTGACAACACGCACTATTGAAAATTAACACGAGAGATTATTGCCAATCTCATGAACGGTCCGGACCAATCGCAACACATACCAATCTCGCGCTGCTGTTGCCATACAGACGAGCGGCTCGTGTGAATTCGCGAGCGGTTAGTGCGTTGACAGCTAGTGCTATGAAAATTTTTTAATTTTAACACTAACCGCTCGTGCCAGAAGCAGTGGTAGCTCTTGCTTCGGTCGCTCCGTGTATTTTGTTGGAAATTCGTCTTTTTTGAAGAAAAATTAATCTTCTTGGTTGAAAATCCATCTTTTGGTTGAATATTCAACTACTGCAGGTATAGATTCATCAATTTAATTGAAAATTTATCTTTTTGGTATAAAATTAAATCATTCCACTAGAAGATTTCTAATTTTAGTAGAGAATTCATCACTTTAGTTGAAAAGAACTATTTTGTTGAACATTCTTTTTGTTTGAGAATTAATTTGTTTGAAACTAAAAATTTAACTATTTCATTCTAGGTTGAAAATATATGTTTTTTGTATGAAAATTCAGCTATTTGGTTGCAAATTGATACCTCTTATTTAAAAATGAAAGTATTTGTTTGAAAATGTATATACTTTGTGGAAAATTTGTCTTTTTTTGTCGTTGTTATCGGTTGACAAAAGACTCGCGGGCTTTCGTGCAATCTGACTCACGTGTTGCTGTCATATGTACCGCATATGCGTCAAAAGACAGAGACAGGAGAGTGTCGCCGCTTGGACCAAAAGCGCATGCGCGCACTCCGTAAAGTATACTTTTCCGGCGGCCGGCCCGCAAAATACCCCCTCCGACAAACGAGAACTTCGCGTCCCCCAAACAGGCAGAGAATGATACGAAAACCGTCCGGTTTTGCATAAATATATTTACGATTATATTCTCAAACTCGTCAAAATGTCAGGGATTTTGTCGACCTATTAGCATTTTTAATTGAAAAGTAGGAAGAGGTAGGGTACGCAGGTAGCCGTGGAGGAAATGACGACTGCCCGTTGGATTTCCTCATGGTATAGAGTGTAAACTGGCATGATTAGGGCAATAAACAAATCTGGCACCAGTCTTTGAAAGGCCACCCAGCCCCTAACAAGACCTTTTCGCATTTGAGCAACGCATACTTTGCACCTCATGATCCCTATATCGACTCTGATAAGTGCACGGGTACACCTGTGATCCTAACGTTAATATCTATTGTGCTTTATTGTCCCTTCACACTCATTTCTACATTGTCTACAAAGTACTATAGTTGCCAAGGATTTTAATTTTCATTAATCAAGTTTTAAAACAATTCCAAATTTATCAATTTCGAACCCTACTAATTTAAAAATGGAATAAGGTTACTATGTTACATATTATTCATTTTTTTAACGTTTTCAATTTAAAATTCGTTAACGTTTTGTGCTCTCAATTCACAAATATTGTGCAATTACGCTTATTTTATGTTTAATCGCCAATCTAAGTAAAAAAGTTCAGAATAAACATTGTTATGAATAGTTTTTGTCGTAAAATATTGAAATTTGAGTTTTTTCACATATGAATTTCCCTTCATATTCTGAATTGCCGGAAATATTTCTAAAGAAATATGTGTTTAATAATATTTAGTAAGATATATGAATTTACATAAATGTTTGTAAGTATTTCTTATATACAAATTAACACTTTTGGCAGTTTCACGTAGAAAAAGTCATTTTTTAAATCACAATAGCTTGATAATACATAATAACGATGAATGCTTAGAGTTATTAATTTGAAACGTCGTAGAACATATAAATATATGCGGTAGATTTGTACATTAGTTCAGATTGATATCTTATGAAATCGTTGTTCCCCTTGAATTTCAAGTTATTTCTTTTTGCCTTTTAGATTAAAATGAATGAATATTAAAAATCATGATGCACAGTTTGAAAATTAATAATTTGTAAAGACTTACGGGTGCACTTCCGAAAAGCGCATACCTCTGATTAATTTTAAACTCTGTATATCTATGTATTTTTGCACGCACATTACGAATAGGCGTATATCTATGTATTTTTGCGTGCACATTACGAATATGATTCTGAAAATAACCGCATATTTTACTAGCGTAGTGAAAACCTTGGAAAATCCATAAAAGTCATGGGTTTTTAAATTTATCTCGGTAAATATAAACAATTTAGTAGAAAAATAAATCCTATCACTTTGAATGTCACTTGATACTACATGATCTGGTACTGGTTTATTATATATTCATCTCTTTTGATATGATATTTCTGTAAGTTGCATGTGAAACAATTGTAGTTTTGAATGCGCAATTTTAAAACAGTTGAGAAGAAAAAGTTTTTCAAGATTTCAATTAAGTAATTAATTCATTTTTGTATTGTTTGAAAATTCTATTTACAGTTATTCTAGTCATTTCACAGTAAATCCTGGAGATATTTTTTATCTGAAATAAGATCAAAATTGTGAAAACAGTTGAAAACTCAAATTATCCGACTCGGATAATTTTTATCTGAAGGCAGATAATTTTTTATCTGGAGGCGGATAAAAATTATCCGACATCGGATGTAGTGGTCAAATGTTTGCAACGTTTTCATCCAACTTCAGATAAAAAATATGCTTGGCATTTACTATGTTCCCGGGTCTCGAAAATTTTTCATGTTCATTAAAATTAAACAATTCGAACTCTGGGAGCTGAAAATTTTGTCATATCAATACTAAACTGCAAGCGAAATGTACCTAGAGATATTGCCAACAGAAAATCAAGGGCGGCTTTAGACCTATGTTCCCCCACTATGTTTGGCGTTAGCTTCATTACTATATTGAACCAACACTATTGGTTAACAGTACACATCTCTGATTATTATTAAAATTATTTTATAAGCATTCACTTATAAACAATGATTTTTATTTTAATACTTTGTATATGGAAATTTGTTCAAAATTACGTAAAGTATTAAGATAATTTTACGTAGGCAGATAACATAATGTTTAAAAGTAGTTTATTTTAGATCTCCGGTAGAATCGTGTACAAAAATCTTACGTATTACTGTGATAGGTAATATCTTGCTTACATTGAACTCTGACTATGATTGTGCACTGCACAGTCTAATTGAGTGAAAAAGAAATTCTGTAGGGCAACACAATTTTTCAATGAAACATATCAAGGAATTTTAATTTAAAAAGTTAAAAAATATCTATTTATTCTGATTTATTATCTATTTACAACAATTATAAATACTTTTAGTTGCTATATCATGCCAGCGAGTTTTCAATACCAACAATAATAATTAAAGAAATCATCATTTTGTTCCGCGAGGAAACGGCGGAAACGGAAACATTTGTTTCTGTGGATTGTCATTAACAATAAAGCACATGATTCTTTAATACCAACTATTTAGTTTCAAAATGGCGACTTATTTTCGTAAGGTAATTTTAAAGATAATTGAAGAATATTTTTTGTTAATGAGATACGTTCGATAGAGGCATTTATTTATAAAAATTTTTATCCAAAATCCTAAAAATGTTGTCTCATTAGTTAGAGGGCAAAACACACCAATAAACAGGGTTTTTCGGCCTCCCTCTTCAAACTTCCACTTTTACCTGTTCTCAGAAAGGGGGCGACGTGAGGAAAAATCTGAAGAAATTCAAATATTCTTTCAACATTTTTTAATCCAATACATTTTTGAAAATTCTGAAATATTCAATAATTTACTCTTTACGGGGATTGATTTACAAATGCTTTATTCTGAGAACGAATGAAGAAAGGAAGCCATGGCTCTAAATGTTCGGCTTTGTGATGAGAGTGCAATGCAATAATAAAATTTACGATAAAATCACTGTTACGCAAGAAATCAGTGTTGGCGCGTGGTCCGGGATAGCAGGACAAGTAGCAGAAAAAAAGTACCCTTTCAATGATAATAATAACTCCAGAAGCAAGCCGACTTCCGTTACTATTGTCATTGAAAGGGTATTTTTTACACTACTTTTCCTGCTGAGCTGGCCACACGCCCACATTTCTTGCGTAACAATGATTTTATCATAAATTCCATTCTTGCACTGCACTCGTATCGCAAAACTGCACAGTTGGAGCCATTGTACGGCTTTCTATCTGCATTCCTTCTCATAAGCTTGGCTGGTCGTCCCAAATTTTCCGGATGACTAAAGTCGGATTGAAAAGTCCAGACACCTACACTGTTAGAAATTTCTATGGCGATTTTACAATAAATGTATTGGAAG
>CAKNWT010257576.1:0-11444 GCA_932066315.1 Andricus coriarius
ATTCTACTTTTTGTTTAAAGAGTAATCTTTTTTAGTTTCAAAATTCAACACAATTTTTTTTTTTATTTTTTTTTAATTTATCTGTTTTGATAGAAAATTAATCTTCTTGGTTGTAAATTCTTTTATTTGGTTAAAAATTTGGTTATTTGTTTAAAAATTCACCTGTTTTGTAGAAAGCTCGTCTTTTAGGCTTGAAAATTTAAGACTTTGAATGAAGTTTTTTTCTTTATTGCATTATTTTCCGTTGGGAATTTGTCGTTTTTTTATTAAAAATTCAACTACGTGGTTCAAAGTTGAACTACTTTGTTACTTCATAAGAAACAGTATGATTTTTACCCCCCCCCCCCTTGCCTACCCTACAACCATATTACCTTATTTTTGGACGACCCCTAAATAAGTTCACATAAAAGTTTATTCGGAAAAAATTACGCACGATCGGTGGGGGGGGGGGGGCTTACGGATCATAACACAGGGGTTTAATGGTTCAAATGTTCAGAAAAAAACTTGGCGTAATTTATGCACGGCCCTAAAGTATTTAACTAAGGCTTATAGAGTTAAATCCAGTCAAATCCCCAGCTATAAAAGGTTGCAAGTTTTGAAAAAACTTAGAATTAGTTCAGTGTGGATTAAGGAGGCATCGTTTGGTAGCTAATCGCCCCTATAAGTCTAACAACTTTTTCTGGTGCCGCCCTCCAGTGCATCCTTATTCTCGATTTGGTTATTCCGCATTTGAAAAATACCGCGAGCCGCAAATGGTAAAGACGTGAATTAATACGTACCACGATTATGCTAATTTTATAGCCGAATGCACGTAACTATCGCGCGACGTCATTAAAACCACGAAAGTTAAATTATACACACACGAAGGTAAGATTAAATTCGACCTCGCGAATGTTGCTGATTTATTTTCTTTCAAAGGTGTGTGTAATCGAGTCCCGCACCTTTGCGATCACTTTCGTCCACCAGAGTAAAAAGTCCATTTAATTTCAAATCTCTCATCCACTGAAAAAAGTACTGAAAGTTTTCATTGAAACGAAAAATCCCAATTTTACGATTTATATTAATAATTATTGAGGTTGAATCTTTGGATAAGAAATGCCCTGGCGGAAAGTTTATTTTCACAATAAAGTAAAGTAAAGTAAAATCATATGAAGTGTAAATCTTCGTAATAATTTTTGCGAGTTTTAACGATGTAAAAACAAACAATAAGAAAGCGAGGAAATCCTATAATTTTGTTCTTATTTTACGACCACTTTTGCAAAAATTTATAAAGGACCTCACCGGATAATCAAATCTGCCATCAAATTAGAGCCTATTCCTGTTTTGAATAAAATCTATATAAGGAGTGAATGATTGGCTAATTTAAATAGTTTTTGTGTAAAACGTTTTCTTGTTTATTTTAACCCGCGCATCAAAAGAAACTTTTTACACCAAATTTATTGAAATTAGCCAATTTTTCACTTCGAATACAGATTTAATTCAAAACAGGAATAGGCCCTAATCAGCTAAAAAATATTTAATTCTAGTATTTATGGAGTAAAATGAGGCAATTCAATTTTGAGGTCGGGCCCTGGTTTGAACGCCCTTAAAAAACAAACCATTTTTGTTTAATGACCAATGGGAAAATTTTCCAGATAAACTGAAAAATGCTAAGAAAAAAAAAATTAAAATTATTTATTAATTAAAAAATAATTTTAACCATAGCGCAACATTTTGTTCGATTTGGGGCAAAAATATGTTGTACGAAAAATTTCGTAACGGTAGACAGTTCGTTTTATTTTCATCCGTATTCGAGAAAAACTAATTTTTTTATTTCTTTTTCCCTCTCCATAACTTAAAAATAATGCCAACTTACAACGCCAATTTGAGCTCAATTAGTCCATCGGCAAATTTTACAAGTTAATCCAGTGAGGCCGTTTGAAAAAATGTTATTTTGCACATCATTGTACTTCATTGTAATTAAAAAATGAGTCGGAATTAATTAGTATATGAAATGATGGAAGTTATATAATATTAATCAGTAGATATAGATACATAATCGGGCTACATTTTATGACGACTTTGATGGCGAAGATCCTGCACAACCTGTTTTGATACTATAAATATATGTTCATGAAGCAAGGATATTGCCGGTAGCATGCAACACTTGTCCCGACCACTATACTCTATAATGATACAAAATGAAACCTATTATAGTAATGCAGCCCAATATTGTTCATATTACTCGTTTGAATCATCGTCATATTACATTGGCGTAAGCTTTAAAATATTAGACAAATATGCACTAAATATAAAAATAACAACTTTCATAACAGAGAAGAGGCGTAGGAAGCTTTTCTAAAATAAGTTTTAATGACATTTTTAAATAATCGAACACTGTGCAAATGATTTTCATTTGATTAATAATTAATTAACGACACGAGATGTGACACTTAATACCTCATAGTGAGGAAAAGGTATAATTTTTGCTTGTAAAATGTTCAGATGTATTTCTCAACCAATTTGAAAGTTTTTTTTATGGAAGCTGATTATTTCAAAAAAAGGTCAATTTATGTGAGTACAACCTACTTTGGCCCATCAATAGATATTTCCTAGTAAAAATATAAATAATATAATATAAATATATAATAGTTTTTATTTTGGCTGAAATTTCTTTATTTCCGTAATTCTTATAATTAAATTAATGTATAAAAGTGACATCTACACAATCTGGTGCATTTTCGGTATTTGAATGCATTATTTATACTAATTTCATTGTTAATTGTTAGTTTATGTAAAATAAATATTTAATTATATCTTTACATCTCACCAATACTATTTTGACACCATAGATCGCTATTTAACAACATTGTTTATTTCTATAAAATATTTCTTCAAATATTTAATATTTTTGGAGTTATTAAAAAATATTACATCAAAGATTATTTAAAAAATATATTACTTGTTTTAAGAATTATTGAAAAAAGCTAATGAAATATTTAACGTATATAGTAATTCTATTGCAAAGGATATATTACGTTGGAAGCATTTGCTATTCCTTCACCAACATATTTGTTCTAAATTTCGCTAACAACTGAATTGAATTAAATTGTTCATTCATTCTTAAAAATAAATTCGTTGATAGATGACGAAAAGCTTCTGCTCTTTGTGTTCCTTCCTCAATTATTTCGGACTTGAACCTCAATGGATTAAAGCATACAAGTCAATTTTCATAAACAATAGGCTACCAGGCAGAGAGATGTAAGTAGGTGTACTCAGTTCATTTAGGAATAATTAAACACAAAGTTATAGAGCAACTCTGCACTGCAACTTACCTGATGCGAGGTGAAGCCATTTAAATAGTTATTAAAAATTAAAAATTTGTTATGCTCTGTTACCCAAAAGTATTACAAAAAAAGGATTTTCAGAACAATTGTATTTCTTCTTATCACTATATATGTATGTTATCTTGAAATAAAACTAACAGTATAAAAAACTTGTTGCATTACTTTTGCATTTACTTAAGTATAACAGATATATCAACAAATAATGATATATCTGCAACACGAATTGCTTTTCAAAATGTGCAATTAACTTTGAGAGTTAAAATAAATATATTCAAAAAATGTTTTGATACATTCTTAATTGTCAGAAAAAGCCTTGGGCATTTTTCCCTTAAATTCGAGGTGAAGTTTTATACATTTTTAATTGCACTCTTTGCAGATACTATACAGAATATTACAAGCACTTTTGCAATTTTATGGTAAATGGTGAATATGGGAGAAAGAGTTGGAAAGCTTTTTAAAACATTTTACCTGAAATTCGCAAAGTTCTGGGAATTCCCAAGTCAGTTCAACATGATTGCACAGTTTCTTGCATCAGGGAGCACACTCTCCTTCATCTTAGGAGAGATTAGTGAGCCATTTTCGAAATTTCATTGTATCAAGTTAGTTAATCACTGCACTTAGCGATTGGTCTACGTACCTTCGCGTCTGGTCCCCAAGATAATTAGAGTAATTAGGTCAATGCATGGACGTCTCTCGTCACTCGTACAGGAAGTAACCAGGAAAACAGACTGTATTTAGTAATTAGCAATTACTGTTCTTATCGATGGAGAGGTCGTTTATATAATTAGCACAGCCTTGATGAAAATAATAAAACGGAAAAGAGCAACGCTCGATGTATAATTTAATAATCCGTTTGTTAACCTAAATATAAACTTTTTCCATTTCGAGGCCACACCTTAAAATCGTGATTTCAACTATTTCGTCTTTTTTTAGAAAATCTGCTGATTCAATTTTTTTTCTATTTGAAATTTCATGTTATTGTTTTTGACTATCGAACAAGTGTCACACGAATGGCCCCTATGAATGGTCAAATTCTTAATCAGTAGAAAACTACTTATTGAAATACACTTTCAATAAGTAATTACTATTTGGAAGCAAATAAATTAGTAAAAATTAAACAAACTACAAATTAAAAAAGTAGAATTTGTTTATGAAGTAGTAGGAATGTTAAATTATTGGAAAACTACTCCTATAAATTGAGTGAAGTCGTTTACCAATTGCTTTAATAGGCATTTCTACTAATAATTATCGGTTTTCTACTAATAATTATCGGTTTTCTACTAATTTATAGTAAAATTCGACAAATTCATTTAGTTACCATATGAGTATTAAATAAATTAGTAGGCATGGAACGACTGCTAATTGAATTTGTAAAATTTATATACGTATAACTAGAAATCTGAATTAGTAGAAAACTACTAATTACACTGATCAAGAAAATGTCACCTATGTATTTGTGAAATAAAACACATCATTTCCGCAGTATGTTTGATGCTATAAAATTCTAATCTGGGCTCCATTTTTCATTATCAGCTCTTGTTTAATATTTTTTGCAACTTAATTTTTTTATGAAAAATCTTTTATCTTAGTGCTAAATGATTTAGATTAGTTTTTATATGAGACGTAATTGTGATGTGTTTCTTAACGCTGAATCCAAAAACACCTCAATTTTCCAAGCATTCTAACGGTTTTCGAGATAATCGCAAAAAACTAAGAAAAAACACGAAAAATTATGGTTTTACGTAAACCATGATATTTGGATGATTAATCAACGACTTCCCTCTGTTTCAATTAGCGGTTGTCTACTCATTCAGATATCTACTTATTTATAGGCAAATTCTACTAATTGAGTTATAGAATTTGACTAGTTTGACTGTACTCTCAAAATTCCAGTCAAATTTAACTGAAAATAAGTGACGCACTTTTGGCTATTTGAATCAGTGATTATTCACTGAAATTTTGTTCATATTTCACTGGGGTTTTAGTAGAGAATGTTACTGTAATTTCAGTGACGTTTACGGAAACTTCAGTAACTTTTTCTTTTGAGAAACAGTGAAAAATACTTTAAATTCAATGAATAATCGCTGATTATGTGAATTATAGTGAAATTCCACTAATTCAAATTAAGAGAGTGAACTAGTCGTTTAACATTTGCTTTAGTAAGCATTTCTCCTGATAATTAGTAGTGTTCTATTACTTCAGATTTCTACTAATGCATAGTCAAATTCTACTCATTTATTTAGTTACCACATCGTTGCCAATACCAAATGAATTAGTATATGGAAATAAAAATTGTAGAAATTTGACTAAGACTTTAGGGTAAGGTAAAATTTTCTAAAAATGTCGTATAACGTTTATTAGCAATTTTGAAGACAACCTTTCACATACTGAAAAGTGTCCGCGAATTATTCCTTGAGTCCTTGACTACTCAAGTCTAAGAGAGTCAAATCAAGTTTCGACAACTAAATTTTTCCGTGTAGAGTTCGACTACGAATTAGTAGAAAAATATTAAGGATTAGTAGAAATAATTTCTAAAGGAATTTGTGAAATCGTAATCTATAAAAATGGTAATTGTCGAAAATTCTTCAAATGTGACACTTTTAATGTACTCCAATTTTGATAAATTGTTTTTATTCAGATTTAAATGAAGGCCAGATAGTGTCGGTAATAACACCAATAAATTTCCTCTCTGGCTTCTTGTTTCTAACGATGCATACATTCTGTAGAAAATGACTAATTACGGTGGTGGTTCATCGTCCTGAAACAATCACCATATTTTAATGAATCTACAAAACGTTTCTCGTTCGCGAATTGAAAATCACCTTTGCTTCTTTCGAAAAGCTTAATATCGCATTAAATTAAAGAAAGCCGGATTAACTATCTGCTAGGCTGCGCCGTCTGAATTTATTAATTCGACCTTCAAAGAGGACGCTGCATTGTAAGAGACGAACCTACATTCTACATTGTTGCAACATTACCACATCATGTGAAATGGCCAAGAAGGGTCGCCATTTGTGAGGTGGGTTATTATCCTCATAATTTTAAATGGCTCTGAAAATTGTGCATTCATTATTCCCTCACGTAATTTCATTCTCAATTCATGTGCACCTAGAAAGATTGAAAAATGGAAATTATAAACGCTCGTTACTAACAATGGAGTCAATCTAAAGAAAAAAAGAAGAAAATAACATACATTCTTTTCAAAAGACAATTATTTTATTGAGAGAATTTCAAATAAATGGCTGCAATGCAAGTGAATTCAGCCGGTTTTAAGATCAAATTCTGAAAAAATTTGCAATTGAAAGCTTGTAGGAATAAATAATCTTAGGTTACCTATAAACCTCCAAACACGAACAATTTTCTAACTAGAGTATTTAAAAGTAAAGAATTCCAAACCTTAAAAATTGAACAACGTGTATAAAAATGAATTAAACAATTGCATATGAAATCGGGCAATCTAACCCTTCTGATGTCACGAAATCGATTGGGCTGAAATATATTGTTATCCGAGGCAAAATATTAGACACGTATACATTTTTGTTCACTAAAAAAATTTGTTCATGATTTTAGGGCTACTTAAATATTTAGGTGAATTATGAAAAAATTGACGAACGTTTTCTTTCAAAAGTCGTATCTTGAGAAAAAATTTACATAATACAATTTTTTATGGCAGCTTGTAATTAAATCTACACTATTTTAAAACTTTTACAGAAACTTGAACATTTTTGAAAATTACAAAAACTGCGTACATTTTTCGACAAGACTAAAAAGTGAATATTCTCAAAAAGGCCACCCTTAATTTTTTTTTAGATCCATAGTAATATAAGGAATATATTCTGTGAGGTTTGTCCTCGCTTAAACTATTTCGTTATATTGAAAAGCTAATTTTTTCATTATATGAAAAACATATTTCAAAATATCAATTCTTTTAATCGTTGGGGAAAGCCAACAACGGACATCAACATTCTCAAAGAAATCCATTCTTTTTTTTTAATATTCATTGTTTTGCGTCTCAAAGAAGCTACAATTATATGGAATGGCATAATTTTGTCGAAAAATAAAAATCCCGAATGTTGAAATATGCCGAAAATGGAATTACCGAACTAGAAAATTTCCGAAATTTCAAATTATAAAAAAAGGGGGAAAAACTATCAAAAATATTTAGTGACTAAATTGAATTATTCCGAAAGTAAAAATTAATGAATCTAGAAAAGTTAAGAATTTTCACATTTCCGAAACTTTGAAATCAGAATTTTCAAAATTCCGAAATTTCAGCTTCGCGGAATTAGTTAATTTTTTAATTACTACATTCCCGAAATTTCTAATTCACAAATTTTGCAATCCTCGAAAATTTAAATTTTCCGACAAAAATAAAATATTTAAATTTCATATTTTTCATGTCTGTTAGAATAATATTTTATTTTATATCTTGGATACTGCATGTTGCATGCTGCATAAATAGAAAATTATTTTAACCGATACAAATATTAAAATAATTCTTTTCGGGAATTTGAAATTTTTGTTAATTGAAATTTCTGGAATTGACTGATTTCAGAATGTTTCAATTTCATTAATAAACCCTTTCGGTAGTTTTATTTTGTTTGTAATTTAAAATTTTTGAAATGTTTCGCAAATTTTCTGTTGTGGAAATTATATTACAAGTTTCGTAAATAAAATTTAAGATAACACTTACGAAAATTCTGTTAAAATTTCGTCATTATATGAAACATTTAGGAAAAGTCAGTTACAAATGTCGCAAATTTAAGGTGCCGTTACGTAAAAGTATAAATGTTTGCAATTTTAATATACATTTGTATATTAAATCTAAAACCTCGGTATACGAAATCGTAATTAAGAGACTATGTATGTTAAACTTCATATACCGCATATTGATCATTCATTAGAAAAGTCAGATATTTGCACTGTACACGAATTAAAGACAATTTCGGGAATAAGTTTCAATTATAAATAATAAAACATGATATTTTCTCCTAGATAAATATAAATTACACAGGCTTTCAAGTGGAAAAGTTAAATTAAACAAATAATTAAGAAACCTTACCCCCAAGCACCTGTACTCACGTTAAAATTCTAACATTCACAGCGTATTTTAGACAAAATTCCACCCGTGCGTTGCACTTTGTCGACGAATTTAATGTTATTACTTCATTTGTTAATATTTGACAATATTTATTAAATTTCTATCAGATTTTTTAAATAGAAAACTTCGTAAAATTTGCCGTTACTTTTGTAACGTTATAACTTTGTAAATTTGAGAATATTTCTAACATTATCAATTTACAGAATATAAGGTTACTAAATTTAAATTTTAAATAAGAAAATTGATGAAATTATGATTTTTTTTACATGTTTTATTAATTTTACTTCTTTACAAGTTTTCCTTTCTTGTTTTTTCTGTTTCTTCTTTTTCGAGTACACAAGTTACTATTACTGAGTGAAGTAAGAAGTAAAATTAATCAAAACAGAACTGCAAAAATCTTAACTTCATCAATCTTTGTATTTAAAATCTAAAAGATCTGATATTTCTAACATCGTGTAACTGTATATTTTGTGAATATATATGATTTTATCTTCTTTGAGGCGTAACACTAAGAATGTTTGTAAAAGAAATGATATTTTTACAAATTTATTTAATATTATAAAAAAAAAACTAGTTTTTCTATATGAAGGAATGATTTAGCGAGGACAAAACTAACAGAATATCGCCCTCATATTACTGTAAATCTAGAAAAGAAAATAAGAAAAATCAAAGGTGGCCTTTTTGGAAAATGTAGTTTCTAGTGCTGCTACAAAGAAAATTAAATTGTGTCACTTTGTCGCCAAGGTACAACTTTTTAAAGAAAGTTTTTGATAATTTTTTCATAATTTACCTAAATCTTCAAGCAGCCCTAAGTTCATGCACAAATTTTTTGGTAAAGAAAAGATGTCTCATATTTTGCGTTTGGAAACAATATATTTCAACACCAAAAAAGTCCGTGACATCACCAGGGTCAGACTCCCCGATTTCATATGAAATCGATCAATTGTGTACTTATATATGTTAATTGAAGAATTACGACTTAAAATTAAAAAAAAAAAAACTTATACGCTTGAAACTGAGCCACTTGAATTTTAAAGAAGTCAACCTTTTTTCATTTGATAAATGAAAATTATAATTAGCAAACCTGAAAATGAAGAAATAAAATATTTTAATGAATATTTGCTTTACGAAATAGATATACGTTAGTTTTCAAATAAAAGTTCTTTCTCCAAACAATTCTCGCCTCATGTGGGTATAAATTGTATTAAAAGTTTGATAATACCAGCTTATACACGCCCGTAGCACATATTTTTTTATTTCCGATTGTTGGTTCTGCTTCAGTCAGGTGTAAGCGGGCGCATAAAGTCAGAATGAAAGTGTTAACGAAAAGCTAACTTAACGGTATATTACAGCAACGAGAAAACGCTCTTTATCGACACGACTCCGTTATTTTTTGATTTACTGAATTTCCTGAAAAATTGCTGCTATTCAGAGTGTTGATGGAGTGAGATTGAAACATGCACATACAATTGAAAGGTGGAAAAAAATGTTAAACGATAAATGATTAGAACCTCAGAAACTACTATACATGAATAGTGAATACCTAATCGAATCGTTAATCGACATTCGATGTAAATACAAAACATTATTCACCTCATTATATCCCGGGATTTTCAGGTCGAAAGGTTATTCTTATTTATTTAAAGGTGGGATTCTTTAAATTTACTTTTAATCTTTTAAAAAAGGGCCATCATTTTAAAAATTAAACATATATTTTAAGTTTATTTCTTTATTTTAAAAGAGTCGGGATTAATCTTTATAATGGAAAAATATTTGGACATATAATTGTGTTTTAATATTTTTTATAAGCCAATTACTTATACTCTCAGAAAAATGTTTGTTTGAATAAAACAAATTCTTTCTTTTATATAGGGTCAAATAAATATTTTATTGATTCAAACACGCCTTTGTTTAACGCAAACAAATTTTATTTGAATCAAACAAATTCTATCTTTGATACAGAATCAAGCAAATGTTTGTTTGATTCAAACACTTTTCTGAATGTAATGAAAATTACCATTAATACATACAGATTCATATAGGAAATTAAGCGTGATTTTTTCCAATTATTTTTATGAACTTCGTTTAATTCTACTAAACAATCACTTGAATAAAAAATGTTGAGAATAAACAAAAATAATGTGAAGGCACGATTTTAGAAATTTGTAACACTTACATTTAATTGCTAAAGTTAAGAAATTAAGGATGTACATCCTGTACACTTCAGCTCAAAATTTTATAGTTTTTATAGATGTTTTTTTTTTAAATTGATAATTTGCCGTTTTCAAATGATTTTGGAAAAGAAACCGAAGCGCAGTTTAGAATGGAACAATGAACTATAATGGGTCCGTTTTCGTCGATTTAAATAATTAATTTTGAGGCTGACTGTACATTGTAAAACTGTTTTTGATTTAAAATAAAAATCTTTCTGCTGACACAAATTCAACTATTTGGTTGAAAATTAATCTTTTTTTATTAAATATTTCATTTTTTGTTTAAAAGTCATCTTTTCGAGTTTAACAAACAAATGTTTTTCTAAAACCTTCGACTTTCGATCTAAAAAATTGAACTATTTCGTGGAAAATACAACAGCTTTTGGTTGAAGTTTCATTTTTTTGTTTGAAAATTCGACTATTAGTATCAGAATCAATCTTTGTAGGTAGAAAATTCAAGTATTTGGTCAAAAGATTCATAATTTTTGTTAAAAAATCATCTCTTTGGTGGAAAGTTGGACTATTTTCTTAAAAATTAACCTTTTTTAATTGGAAATTCATCTACTTCCGTAAACGTTGCACTACTTTGTTAAAAATCTATGTTTTTTTTTGTTGAAGGTTCATGTTTTTGGTGAAAAATTTAACCATTTTGTTGAAAATTGTTTTTTTTTTTAATTAATTTCTTAACTGAAAATGTAACTTTTGCAGTTTTGGTTAAAATATTTTTTTAGTTGAAAACTCTTGGTAGAAAACTAATCTTCTTGGTTTGAAATTTCTTCTTTTTTTTTGGTTAAAAATGTAACT
>CAKNWT010257581.1:0-12380 GCA_932066315.1 Andricus coriarius
TTCGAACTTTAAACTCCAGTTTCAAAATAACTAATAGATAATGCTGTTGTGGAATGTCTAGGAAACAATATCTTCGCTACAGTTTTATATTCAAATATAAACTCGAACTTTGAACTCCAGTTTCAAAAATAACTGATAGATAATGCTGTTGTGGAATGACTAAGAAACAATAACTTCGCCTGTTTTATATTCAAATTAAAACTCGAACTATGAACTCCTGTTTCGGAATAACTGATATATAATGGAGTTGCGGAATTGCTAGGAAACAATATCCACGCCACAGTTTTATATGCAAATTAAAACTTGAACTTTAAACTCCAGTTTCAGAATAACTGATAAATAATGAATTTGTGGAATGGCTAGGAAACAATATTTTTGCCATTGTTTTTAATTGTGCAAATAATAACCCAGGCCTGCTTGAACCCTTATTTCGAAAAATTAATCAATTCTGGACTGTCCGAGGCCCGTCCTTAGCAAAAATAGAAAACGAAAACTTATTTTAATCATAGAGCTCGTTAATTAGGGTACCGTACTTAAATTACGTTACGGATTATAGGCCCTATCAAAGCCCCATCCCCTCACCCATGTAATGAACCCGGACGAATATTTCCTTACTTTTCCTTGATCAATTTTTCATTTTCCCCTACCACTCATATTCAAATACAACCATTTAATTGTTGCAATATTTTTTACGTAGGATCTTCCATAAACAGAATAAAAAAATATTTCAGGTACAAATTTAAAATTTTCGAATTTATTTTTTGTGCCCTAAAATATCACGTTTCTGCCATAAGAGATGATTTATTAACAAAATACTTGAATTGGCAACAAAACAATTAGATTTTTAAACTTTTTTGACTTTTGAACAAAATGGTTGAATTTTCTACCAAAAAATTTCAATTTTATCCAAAAAGGATGTAATTTGTACCAAAAATAGATGAATTTTTAAATTAAAAACTCAAATTTTCAACAAAATAGTTTAATTTTGATCCATAAAAGATTTAAATTTGACTTTTCGACGCCAAATATGTAGGTAAGAAGTCAAGTTTCTACGAAAAGAGATGTGCTTAAAGTTCTGAACGTTCAAATGGACAAAATTTGTGACTTATGACTTTGTAAACTGTGAAAAGTGTTTGAATGTTTGTTCGTTTACATTTTTAATTATAAATTATTAAAAACAAATTATAATGCATATTTTTAATTGTAGTTGCAACAATAATTACAGATAAAATAGAACTGGAAGAAAAATATTTCGTTCATTTCAACATTCGGAACTTCAGGTACATAGGAAATAGTTGAATTTTCAACCAAACGGGATGGAAAAGATCCCGGTCATTTCCCGGTTTTTTCCCGATTCGCAAAAATTGTTCATGGTCAAGAAAATCAAACAATTTGTACTCTAAAGCTACACATTTTTCCATTTCAAGCATGAAAACTACACTAGAAATTAAAGTACTGAAAAGAGAAATATTGAATTTTAAATTGTTTCAAATGGAAGTATTATATTCCAATGTTCAACAATTTACACGTATAAAATAAAATTTAGTAATAACACACTTCGATTGAACAATTTTAAATGAAATGCAGATAAACTGCAAAATTTAGAATTTTTAACTCTCACAAATTATACAGTTCAAAGATAGAAATTCAGTTCTGAAAATAAAAATCCACGTTATTATTTGGATTGTTCTAAATTAAACAATCAATCAATAAACTTTGAAATTTTTAAAATTATCAGCTGGGAACATTAAAAATTGAAATTTTAAATTTTTTCAAACTGAACACTTCTTAAATTAGAAGTTACATTATTTTCATTTTAAATTGTTTAAACATCCTTGAAAAGCTTCGAAATTTTATTTCAAAATCTTCATTTCCAAATACTTTGTAGAAATCTAAATATTTTAAAAAATGAATCGCATTTTTCCCACACTTTTTAGAAAATCCTACTTATAATTTGTAGAAACAAATTCGAATCATTTTAGGTTTTGAAAAAATTTTAAAATAATTAAAAATTTGAAATCTTTTAAAATAATTTTAACGAGGTGTATGTACCGACAAAATTCGACGATTTGTAGGAAAAATTCGATTCATTTCAAGAGATATTTATCCAATTTTTCCTAAAATTATTAGAAAATCCTGAAAATTAGAAAAAAATGTCCCTAAAATCTTTCATATTCTTTTTGGACAATTTTGAAAATCTTTTGAAATCTGTTGAAATATTGTTTTAAAATAATGGTTCAAAACGAAAATCATTTTCAATTTTCTTAGGAAGCTTAAGACAGTGTTTTATTCTTTTGAAGCCCTTCACAATTCTTAAAAAGCTTCTAAGTTTTTTTTTTAAATCTGCAAACAGCTACATTTTGACAATTAAAATTGTTACGTTCAAATTTTGTAAGGTCTTCAAAATTTTAATGATTTCAGGCTCCCTATGTCCAGCAATTCACTTTCAAATTGTACACTTTTGAATATTTGGTTTCAATTTACTCGTCTTAAATGAGCAGTAAACTATTCAGAAATATTCAAATTGAATGGGTTAAAAATGAAATATTTAAGACCGAAACAATATTTTAAACTTTATTATAAAGCTATTTTTATGTTCGAAATAGTTTATAAAGTTTCAATCTTTTTAATACCTAAAGTGAAGATCCACTTAAAAAATAATTTATTTATTTACTTATATTTACAGTTGATAAAATAGAAATGTTTTGCATCCAAATCTTTCTACTTCAAACGCTTTGAATTTTCAACTGTTTAAGTTTTCAAGGCTGCATTTTAAAATTGTTTCAATTAAAAATGCACGCTTCAGAATAATAATCTAAAATAGAACATTTTTTAAGTCAATGGTTTTTAAATTACGCATTTCAAACTGAACTATATCATAATTGAAAAAGGTAACAATTCAACTTATTACTTTTAAAAAACCTTTAAAATTGAACTTGGGCAGATTTTTCTTCTATAAACTTGTAAAATTCCCGGTAAAATAAGTGAATTCAATGTAATTAGTAAATTTCAAAATAATTTTTAACTATACGTGGACTTAACTTCGTGCGTAACTTTCCTCCTAAAAATTTAATCCGTTCACTGATCAGGGGCATGGGATGAATTCTAGTTCACTGTTGTTGTCCTTGTTTTTCTGCTCAATCCCTTTGTCACAGCAGAAATTATGTTACATGATGTTTGATACCTGCAAATTAACATGTTTTATATCCGTGAAGAATAACTGGTAACATATTCATATTAATAAGGGGCCGTACTGAGCATACGTCACGGATATAAAACATGTTAATTTGCAGGTATCAAACATCATGTAACATAATTTCTGCTGTGACAAAGGGATTGAGCAGAAAAACATTTCTACCGCCCCTCCCCTTTACTATACGTAATTTATGGTGTCCAGAAATAATAGTGCAAAAACTTTATTTTCAAAATGTCCTGATTATTCCCTTAACAATTTTTATTTCTCCTGACCATTGGCATTTAAATACCACCGTTTTTATTTTGTCATATTTTTAATATAGAATCTTTTATGAATGGAATGTAAAAAGTGTTGAAGTGTTTGTTCATTTAAATTTTGAATGATATATTATTAAAACAAAGTCATAAAACATATTTTCAATTGTAGATGGAAAAATATTTATGGACAAAAAGAATTGGAAGAAATATATTTCGTTCATTTGAACGTTCGGAACTGCAGGTTACAACGAAAACAGTTGAATTTTCAAGAAAAAGGATTACTTTTTAACAAAATTGTAGAAACGTCAAGCAAACAGTTATCTAAGGAAGATTTACCTTGTCCTAAAACAGATGCATTTTTCAGTTAAAAATACAAATTTAAATAGAAGCAACCCTTCCCTTCCTTAACAATTCGTAACAAAATCTCTCAACCCTTCACAAATTGAGCTATAACGTAAATTAAATACAGTCCTTAAAATTTGTACACTTAACTTTCAAGATTTTCCATCGGGTCACTTCTGAATGCCATGATAATCGACCAGGCCAATTGCCTGTAAAATTGGCTATACAATTAATATAATTATCACAAAGGGTTCATAAATGACAAATTAAAGCATACAATATTCTAAAATGTTATTTTATACCAATATGCCCTTTGTGCGGGCACATTCTCATTGCGCGCTGCGCGCTAAGTTTTAGCGAGCCGAGGGCGTGCGGGTGCGCTCTCGTGCTTCGCGCTCGTTTTCTTACGTTTAATACGTACATTTCAACTACATTTTTTTTAATAGCATAAATATTGTAACTGAAATCGAAAACTGTGATTCAAACCTCTGTGGAATTACAGTCATAAATAGAACGAAAATTGCATTAGTTTTTAAACCAGGTTCTCAAAGCACTTACGGCTTTGACGATTACACGTTGTCATTGCGACACTCAGGCTCTATAATTACTTTGTAGAGTATACGTTCTCTTTGAAATATAAAACGGTGTAGAAAAAGTTGAACAGCATAAATGATTTCTTTTGTTTTTCAATATAATCACATAATTTTAGTAAAATAACACAATTTTTTTTTTTTTTTTTTTTTTTTTTGTAATTTAGTAAATGCAGACGTTGAGCCATAGGCTTTGATTCCGTGCGTTCGAACTTCAGTTCTAAGACAATTTTGCAACTTATCAAATCAGTGTAAAAGATCTGGTGTTCGAATCTCATTAGTAGTACCGGGCCACTATGGACAGACTACCCCCTCCACTTTCTCCCCGTCCCCTTCACCGCACTATGGCACCGACCCCCTCGCCCTGGTGGTTGGGACCTACCCCCAGCCGCTCTCGGAACCCTGTTTAGCAGGCGTCTCGAGAGGGTGCAATCTGACTCCTACTCCCGCTACTCTCGACCACTTGTTTGAAGGGTGATTAATGAGGGGTATAACTCGACACGCCCCGCCTGTGATATTTTTGGTGAAATGTATCCGCAACTGACTGGAAAGCTGAATATATGTCAATGAACGGGATTTTATCTTATGTTAGTCACAGTTAAATCGTTTCTAGTTTAAGACTGTGTGAGTCCCTGAAAAGCATTTAAAAAAAGACCTTTTTGACTCACGTTACTAATTGACCGTATGTCACAAGTAAATTTTTCTTAGAGACGTGCAAAATTAATTGTATTCTGAAGCTGAAAAAAGACTTTGGACTATTTTTTGATACCTACAAAAGTTAAACTTCAAAAAATAACTATCTTAATGCTACTATATATTCAGTAAGGGAAGGATAATGAGTAGACACATGTTGACATACAATTAAAAATACATATTTATTATACGATGAAAAATGTCAATCGAAAATGATTTTCTTAGATTTTTACACTTATCTTAACTCTCTAGTTAAATGTCATTCTTTTTAGGACGTTTGCACGTACACGAGAAGTCAAGTGCGTTAATAAAAAGCCACCAAATTCATGATATACAATATCGAGATAATAATCGTTAAATTTCGACGATATGATTTTAACATGAGGTTACAAATAAATTGTTCAGATGGTTCAGGTAACTTTTCGGAAATGCAATGATCAGTTAGTAATGTTACAATTTGGGTCACGCATATTTCGACTAAGCGACACAAGGCTTTTAGCATACTAACATACTCGTCTGCACATAAAAGAACATCCTTCAAACCAATGAAAGTAGTTTTATTCATTGCAACAGCAGGTACATACACTTTTTGTTTCTTCACTTCACAAGGATTTTCACTATTTTCACATTCTGCAACAGGTCCAAGTATACTGTCGAAAAGAATGGTCTTTTCTCCAAAAGATGTTGTAAATATCACTTTGTAGTCATTTATTTCAAGGGGGTCAGTGTCATCTGATGAGGGTCGTTTGTCCTTCTCAAAATAATCGTCGATGATATTGATCTGTTGCAGGAATTTCGTCCATGTTAGCACCCTAAACGTGATTCCTGGTCGTTTATTAGTAACAATTTTGACAATTGGTTAAAAACGTCCATCAGTCTGCAGTTCCAATTCAATAATTACATTCTTACTGCAGGAATTATTGAGAGCGTACAGGGTAGTTAAGATAAGATGTTTATTTGTTCTACGTGAAGGCACAACTTCTGTTATGTTAACTTTTTTTCTTTTATTGCTTGAAGAAGAATTAGCATCACCATCATTTGTAATAGCTTGTAAGGTAATAATATTTTCAAGGTCTGAGTCTATCGGACTTAGCATATTTTGAGACATTGCACTTATTGTGTTAAGAGATGTAGAGGAACTAATGAACGGATAGTCTTAGACGCTACTCATGTATCAAAAGGAACGTATATAAGGTGGTGGGGTTAAAAATCGTGCCTGAACACGCTTCATATAGTGTTCTTTAACTATGATAGGTTTTTAGTTAGGTAGTGGGGGGAAATCTACAAAAGTGGGGACAAGTGTGAAAGGGGTGTAGTGGGATATGGATTTTAAAGTTAGATGGATGGGAGAGAAAAAATAGTTCAGTCAAGTTTGAAACAGGTTCATATATGTGAAGAAGTGTTTTAATATACTTTGAGCAAGAATTAGCAAAAAAATGCTCACTAATTCACTTCAATATAGTCTTTCTCTTACTAATTATCAGTTAAAAGTAAGTAATTCGGATGTTTATTTTACTAATTGATACGAGTTTACTAACAACTAATCAAGAACTTGCCTACTTGAGAATTATGATATATAAGGTAAGAAAAATGGATTAAACATTGAAATGTTGTAATAATTATTCTATGAATTTTCCTACATATGATAAATAAATGTTTTGGTTTAAGAATATAATACATTTGCTGGAAAGCTGTATGGGTTCGTGATAAAGTTTATTAATAGATGCTTAAGGGTCCTTTCAAGAATGTTAAGGGATGTGACCATAGACAAAGGAGAGGGGATGGGCCCATTTTGCTTGCAAGAAAGTCACATTTTCCCAAAAAAATCAGTCTAGACCTTGTCTTTGCTTGTGCAACACTGTCCCTAGATAACCACCCGAGTTTTTATTGTAATTCTATAATTCTCAAATTGGAAGTGAATTAAGAGTGATTAATAAGAAAAGTGAGTGAAGTGCCCAAAATTTCAAAGAGGATTAAAAGTGCCCTATAAAAAAGTGAGTGAAGTGTGATTGATCCAAATTCAAATCAAATTTAAAAAAAATGTATGACAGTGGATTAAACAATGCCAGGATTGCTCATGAGGCAGTCAGTAAGCATTTAGCTGTAATGGCTGGCTTGGAGGCTTACGCTGCTGAATGTGCTTCGGCTGTTAACATGGCAAATTTAATTAACGATGCAACGAAGACAAACAATAAAGAAATACTGGTCCGACGTCTCCCAGCAGCCATGAAAATGCGTCATTTATTGGACATAGCAATAGAAGGTGGAAAGGAAAGAGTAGGTTAGTAAAAAATTAATATCTTATTTATTTTTGTAGGTTTTATCATTGTTTGATTAGAAGAAATTTAAAATCTTGCTTATAAATTGAAAAATATAATGATTTTGATAAATTTCAAATAATACGATAATATTTTTTTCCACCGAAGCATGCATTACCAACGAAATGCCGTCGATCCTCGAAACGTACACGGGGATCGAGAAGAAGAGAAAGCCAGGGATCCACCCAAAATGCTGATCCAGACTGTGGACGTATTTGATGATGATGAGGTGGCCCTCGTTTCGATGGAACGCGATCCACGATTGAAGAAGTCGAAGCAAAATTATCAGCAACAACAACATCATCAGCATCAACATCATCATCAAAACCAGGCTCAATTGACGGAGCCAAAAGAATTAGTAAACAGATGAGATGTTGAAGAAATTAGTGAAGGTCAAGCATGCGGACGCAAAAGTATTGAAGATGAAAGCTGCAGAGAGGAGAATCCGGCTAAAAGAAATCGAGGAGAGTAGGAAAAATGAAGAAAATAAAATTAAAGCCAATGCCCTGAAGAAGAAGGAGGAACAGCGAAAAATGGTCCAGGAAAAGAAAGCAAGAAAAATCCTGGACAATAAAAATAAGAAAGAAAAAGAAAACTCCTATGTGACCTTAAAAAACAAGGTCAGGAAGGTCAGAAAGGAGTTTACTAAAACAAAAAAGGATGTTTTGCAGGATTTGGACCCGAATGTGGAGGAAATGCTGTCAGCATTACTGGATAAAGAGGAGAAAATCTTCCAAGGTAAGATTTGTAGTATTAAGTATAATATATATGTATAAAAAAACATTTGTAATAATTTCTCTTAAATAATCATTTTAATTTTTTCAGAATGTCAGAATACCATTCATGACATCGTACGGGTCCAAGCCGGTGCTGGGCAACAGGTGTCTGACGGTGAATCATCGCAAGTTACCGCACCCCCGAGAGCACCCCATCTGAACATTGGTACATCTCAGGTTGCAGGACCCTCCAGAGCCCCAGACGTACCGGCAACTTTCAACCTGAACGATGAACGACAATTTATTTTTAAAATAAGTGAAAGTTCGGAATACATTCAGAAATTCGGTTTATATGGGTTGAAATTAAAATAAAAAATTTCTCAACCTGGCGAGAATAACCCCGTGGAATGGCTCAAATCGGCATTTCGCGAATTATTCGAATATTCAGTTGATTGGTGCGATCCAACCGATGTAGTAGGATTAGTGTTTTGGTCCGATGGATTCGGGAAAGGGGTAGCGTGGAAAGCCTTCATTCCATTAAAAGACTTGTCTTTTGAAGACCTGTGGTACCTTGTTGCAAAAGCTGTCCAAAGTGCTACAGGTTTTGAAATCGACGATACTTATCATGTTGAAATGACCCGTGTTCAGGAAACAGCCGGTAAAGGTCGTGTTAAATTGCAATCCGACATTTTTAAGCGATCAGTTTTAACAATAGTTAGTAAAGAAAATACATGTCTACCACAGGCCATTGTAGCAGCAATTTCTAAAGGGAAATTGATGGCTGACAAAACTAACGTCGATTTAAAAAATTACTGGCGTCGAAAGCGCGAGAAAGGTGGAGTGCATCAGCGCACTGCCTCTATTAGGCGAACGCTAGAAGCCAGTGTTATTATATCAGAAAATTGATGTGGTATTCCAGAATTAATTAAGTATCAACAATTATTAGCAAAACCTCAGATAGCAATAATAGTGTACCATTTTGATAGCTTTGGATTAGGAAAGGCAAAAGCTTTTTATGACGGCAGTTCAGCAATTTTGAGTAAAGGGGAAATAGTTAAACAAAATATTTATTTGCTGTATGAGGGTGCCCCCAAGTGCCATTTGTCTCCAATTTTATCTTTGAGAGGTGCGGGGGTTAGTAGAGAATTTTGTGCAGCATGTAACAAGGCTTACAGAAATTCAGAAAGTCATTTGTGCTCTGCAAAATGTAACGCCTGTCACACTTCGCCACCATGTAACCAAAAAAGTAAGATTCTGTTTGGGGATGTCGGAAGGAGATTAAATGCGAATCATGCCTTAGGTCCTTTTATGGGTCCTCATGTATGAGGAATCATTTACATCCTGACTCATACAGCAAAGGAAAAAGTATTTGCTCAGTTTTCAAAATTTTTGGTTGCTGTTCGAAATTAATTAATCATTTAGATGTTAAAGATCATAAATGTGGATTCTCAAATTGTGTTACGTGCAAAAAAGTTTGTCCAGACAATCATTTGTGCTACATAACACCAATTGGGAATGCACGTCATGATAAAAAAGTAGCGTACATTTTTTACGACTTTGAAACTCAGCAGACTGAATCTGTCGTTGGTCAGGAATCCACGAAAATTCACGTACCTTATTTGTGTGTTGCACAACAGGTATGTGATGCGTGTATGGATGATCCTGATCCAAATGTACGTTGTAAATGGTGTGGCATAAGGCAGTATATTTTTGATAAGGATCCGGTTTCTGAATTTACCAAATTTGCCACGCGAAAAATGAGCCATATCACGGAATCCGTTTGTATAGCTCATAATTCTAAAGGGTTTGATACACAATTTATTTTAAGCCATCTGATTAAAGAGAAAGGGTTGCGAAATCCACCCGAGATAATTTTAAATGGGACAAGTATTCTTTTGATGAAAGTAAAGCAAACCCGTTTTATTGACAGTTTGAATTACCTTTACATGCTATTAAGCCAACTGCCTAAAGCTTTTGGGTTAGAAGAGGCGAAAAAGGGTACATTTCCCCATTTATTTAATACTCCTGAGAATCAGATATACCTTGGGAAAATTCCGGATGCAAAATATTTTTCACCGGATACAATGTCTTGTGAGACTCGGGAGTCATTTTTCAATTGGTACGAAGAATGTGTCAGGTCAGAATACAATTTTAATTTCAACGAAGAATTGAAATCATATTGTATAAATGATATGGATATTCTTCGTAGGGCATGTTTGGCTTTCAGATCATTATTTCTCAAAGTAGCCAATGTCGATCCATTTATTGAGAGTATAACGATTGCATCCGCTTGCTCAAAAGTATTTAGAAAAAATGATCTGAAAGCTGATCAAATAGGTGTTATACCGAACGGTGGTTATAGGTGGGCTGATAAACAATCGAGAAAAGCCATCGAATGGTTATTAGCCTTAGAACGCGAATTGGACATTGAAATTACTCATGCAGGTAGGACACGAGAATTTAGATTGCCGGATAGTTCTTTAGTCGATGGCTATTATGAAGATGAAGAGGGCAAAAGGAAAGTAGTTTACCAATTCCATGGTTGCTACTGGCATGGGTGTCCTGATTGCTTTAAATTGAATCGGAATAAAACATCACATTTGGTTAAAAATTCAGAATCACTAAATGATCGCTTTGAACGAACAAAAGCTCAAACTGATCGACTTCGCTCATTGGGGTATGAGGTAATCGAAAAGTGGGAGTGCTCCTTTGATACGGAAAAAGTTCAAAATGATAATTTACGTGATTTTTTAAAAGACCACCCACTTTTGATGACTGAGGCATTGAATCCTCGAGATGCATTCTATGGGGGTCGAACTGGTAACACCTTTTCGTATTATGAGGCTAAGGGTAAGGTAAAAATTTCATATCTTGATGTTTGTTCACTTTATCCATTTATTTCCAAATATAGCAAATTTCCCATAGGTCATCCCAAAGTTTATATTGGTGATGACTGCAAAAGTTTAACCGGTGTAAACTTTGATTTAACCAATGTTGAGGGATTAGTCAAATGCAGGGTATTGCCTCCTACTGACAAATATTTACCTGTTTTACCTGTACGTATGCACGGTAAACTCATGTTTCTTCTGTGCAGTACTTGTTATAAATTACAAGTACAACAAGATTGCCCGCATGTGAGTAGTACAAGTGAGAGAGAAATAGAAGGAACATGGGTTTTCGACGAGCTAAAAATAGGAATTCAAGAGGGTTATACAATTACATCTATTTTTGAAATTTGGCAGTATGAAATTACTCAATATGACAAGATCACAAAAATGGGTGGTCTCTTTGTAGAATACATGAATCGGTTTTTCTAAACTGAAACATGAAGCCAGCAAACATGAAGGTATAGCCCTAGATTCAGATAACATTAAAAAGAATCCAGGATTACGCTCGTTGGCTAAACTTTGTCTCAATTCATTTTGGGGGAAATTTGGCCAATGAGAAAATATGCCGAAGACTGAGATCATTCAGAGTCAGCAAGAGTTGCTGGAAATTGTTCAGAGTCCTGATAAAATTCTCAACAGTGTCTTGCCTGTAGACGATAATAGTATTTATGCCTCATGGTTGTACAAAATTGAAGCTGTGACGCCATCGCCTATTACTAATGTGGTTATATCAGCTTACACGACAGCTCAGGCACGCTTGAAGTTATTCACTTACTTGAAGCAAATAGATCGTCGTTTCCTTTATTTTGACACAAATTCAGTTATTTTTGCCAGCACTAATAAGCCAAATGAGTATTATCTAGATACAGGTTACCTATTAGGTGATTTAACAAATGAACTTGAAGTTTATGGTTCCGGTAGTTTTATAGACAAATTTGGCTCAGGTGGTCCCAAATGTTATGCATATAAGGTGCGATCACCTGATGGTAAAAATCACACTATTTGCAAAGTGAAAGGTATCAATTTAAACTATAAAAATTCTGAAATGATAAACTTTGACTCAATCTGTGATCTCGTTATTAAAAAGACATAACCAATTAAATTAAATTTTAGTAGCATCCGCAAAACACCTTATCATCAGGTGATTACGAAACAGGAGGAAAAAATATGTCGCGCGATATACACTAAAAGACGATTAGTTGAAGGCTATGACTCTGTACCATTTGGCTACATTTCATAAGATACATTTTTTTTTCGACCATACAAATCGAATTATGAAAATTTGAAAAATCACTCTCTCTCTCATTCCTACACACGCTCACACCCAACTGAGTTTGCATCTTTAAAAAAAATAATTGTATGTTTATTTCGTATGACTTT
>CAKNWT010257587.1:0-13289 GCA_932066315.1 Andricus coriarius
TCTTTCGGTATCGTTTAATTTATTTGTGAAGAAAAAAACATTTCTTCCATTCTTCTCTAAAAGTATGAAATTTGGAAACTGCATTATTAGAGAAAAGTTTTTTTGCAGCCCGCATTTTTCATTTGATCTTTTTTGTCTTAAAACATTTTTATCGATAGTGATTTACCTTTTTTGTGTATAAAAAAGGCGTTGGAAAATGCATAGTTTTAGAGAAAAATAAAAATATGCCTTTTACCTTAAAAAAAAAAATTAAACACTGCTCATAAGGGGCCGTGCAAATATTATTATTAATTTAAGACAATTTTGCGAAACAAATTTTTTTCTTGAAATGCTTTGTAAATATCCTAAAATACTTTGTTAAATAAAAATAAAATATGGAGGTCATTTTTTTCCTTCGAGTAAAAATTTGCAGAGGTTAAGACATTGAAATTTTTTAAACTTGAGTAACTTTCTGACTCTAAATCTTCCATTTTTTAACATTTTAAGACTGAAAATCAGATTTTTTAAAAAAAAAAAAAAAAAAAAAAAAAAAAAAAAAAAAAAAAAAAAAAATGACTTTAAATGCCTTACGGAATTTAAAAAAGGGGGTTAAATGATTTCTTAAAATTTATACATTTATAGGGGGTCCGACTGATAGAAAAACATTTGTTTTTGAATGTACATCCTAATGTGTAGGTTCGCAAAAAAGTACGCCTCAATAATAAACTGGTGCATATTATGTGATAAGACTTAGCAACGCTTCTGTTAATCTTAAGTTTCAACAGCGCAGATAATTATAGTCAGTGTTAAAAAATTATAATTTAGAATTCATTAATAGTCATCTATGACAAAATCATTTCATACTTATACAATATAATTATAATCAACGAAAAAACACTTTTATGGCAAAATAAAATAGAAAATGCACTTTTTCTACAGATTAGCTTATGGAAAGGACACGCGAAATTTTAATCATTGAAATACAAGCTCTACCTTTAGCAAGATATTTCAAGCTTAAGACCATTAACCTTGCGACTACACACTTCTCTAAAGTTTCATGAACACTACACATAGGGTCAAATTGACCTTATCGTTTTTTGAAAGTACTACTATTTTAAAACTATCAAACCGATTTTAGCACAACATGGTGGACCTCACTTGAAACATTGCGAAATACGTTAATATTTTAGGATAATAATATTATATAAAATAAATGTTAAAGTATACAAAAAAATGGTTAAAAAATCAATTGTTTATAAAAAAGCGTTAAATTTTCACATTTCTTAATTTGCACTGGGTGGCACTAAGCCATTATTTAAAGTGACGAAGCTTAAGCCAATATTCCTGGTTCATTATGACCCAGGGTGTAGTCGAAAGGTTAAACTAAATCGCAAGTTTTTAGTCGTAAAATAATTGGTATGCGTATTTAAATGTTTCACCCTAGTGACGGCATGTTCATTGATTGCAAGGCAGGGAAAAGTTTACTGAAATATAGAATTAACGCGTGTTTTACTGGAGTAATATTTTCTGTAATCCAAATCGAAAAACTCTTAACAGATCATGAATTGTCACTTTCGTCATGCATAACGTATTTTAATCGATTTCACGTCACTACATTAACGTAAAGCATAAGACACATATCCCCATTACACCATATTTATTCTAAAAGGTATTTATAAAACGATTAATATGCATTTTTAAATGTTAACAGAGGCAACCGTTGTCAACAGAAACTATTATAACTCACGGTCTTTGTCTGATTAAATTTTTCTAGAAACCAATTCGATTAGTACAGGACGCGCAACTAATGCCTTCCGTCCGGTCTGCAACCAGGATTAGAAAAATCGTTGACGTTTTATATGAATTAGCAGTCATTTGTTTTGGGTAAAATATTAATGCATTTTATATAGAAAGTCGGCGAATTTTCCAAGCCTGATTTCAGACCAGACGAAAGGCATTAGTTGCGCATACTGTATACTGAGATTCATAGATGCCTTCCCTCCGGTATGAAGTTGGGTTTCGAAAAAGGGATGATTTTCTACGCAAATAGTCAATTGTTTCATTCAATTTGTATAGAAATTCATCATATTTTCGAAACCTAACTTCAAGCCGGATAGAAGGCATATATGAATCTCAGTGTACCCGAAGTTAAATATTATTAAATATATTAAATATTATAATTGGTAGTTTGCAGTGACATTTTATGATAAAAGGTAACTGACAAATCAAAACTTATGTTGTTTGCAAACAGAAATCTTAGGTTTCATGGGGTTTATTTTCATTGGCGTCCAGTATTTTCTTGCAATTGTATTATTTTCATGTTGATGTTGGGACTTTTTTATACTTTATTATATGTAAATATTTTTAAAAACTACTAGAAGGTGTAAAAATAGTTGGAATTTGGTCAGGATGTTGACTTCTCAAAAAAAGAATCATTATGTTTTGTCCTCAAAATTTAAGAAAAATATACTAAACTTATTGTTCAGTGAGTTGAACAAAATTATCTAAGATATTGTTCCGGAGAGGTTAAATTGTTAAGGAAAAAAATAAAAGGTAGACGAACTTGAAAATATTTAGTATTGGAATATGATTCAGATTGATGTATATAGATTGTTATAGAGGCGATTCGTATTGAAAGACAAGAAGCTGCATTTTCTTTGTTTTTAACACGCGAATTGTCCAGTGCATAAGGATGGTTTCACCGTAAATTAGTTTGGCTTTCTGTTTAATGTCCTTTGTTGCCAATTATTTCTATGAATGAGAATTCAAACGGATCTTACGCGTTTTCAAACGAGCAAAACAAATAACCCACATTATTGCAATTTATCCCAACTGCAATGTTTGCTCTGCTGTATTGTAAATTTTGCGCGACAACTTATCTTTGTCGCATAAAAAATAAAACTATAAATCTCAAATTTAATTACAAGGCCTAATTTTTTCATACTTTCTACATCATGTGACAAGGAGCAAGAACTTTATAGTGGAGGTGGACATACTTCTTGAACACAACCAAGATTAATGACGAAACTTCCAATAAAAAGTCAATGTGGATATAGCCGAGTTCATAGCGACACATAAGTCGTTAAAAGAAAAATACCAAGCGAATGAGAGAACTTTACCTTTATTTTACAGTCCGTTAAGTTTCTAGTAAAACCTAGAGACGTTATGATCGTGCGTATGATCTTAATTTTACTGTATGATAACATTTACATGTAAATGAATTTAAGAATTAAAAAAATTATATATAACTATTTACAATTTTATCTCCTATCTCCCACTCCACTATTGCCTGCAGCGTTAGCAGCTCCAGCATGACTTAAAAAGGCTAGATGTCCCTTGGGACATTTGTTGGCATAGTGTCCTTTGGTGCCGCATTTATAGCACGTCACCTCTTCAAGTGGCTTTTGTGGACCTCTAGGTGACGGCCCGTTACCGTGCATAGGACCGTGGTGATGAGAGTGAAGACCGCCATCCATATCTTGCCTAACCTGCGCTTCTCTCATGTCCGGTGGCATTTTGTTGCAATATATTGCTTTGTGACCACTTTCCCCACAGAAGTGGCATGTGATCATAACTTTCTTGCCTTCCTTGGGCTGCATATCTTGGATTGCTGGCAGCTCAAAGCGTGGGCTGAAAAAATGTTAAGAATTAATTGCTTTGGTTCAAATGAGACTCAGGGAGACGCCGCTACAACTTACGAAAAAGATCCACCACTAAAAATGTTAAGGACATGTGATACTTATCATATGAGCCATATCAGTTTCTCTGGATTTATTCCACAATTATAAATATTTTTTGCTGAAACTTCGGGAAATAAATATGTAATTGGATATTCTATTTGTAAAGAACATCAAAACGGTCATGTATGTCACCATTTATCAAAGTTAAAGCGAAAAATATTTATTATTGTGGAGAAAAAATCAAGAGAAACTACTCGGACCAAGTTTCACTCAAAAGAGCAGGTTAAAGTTCGTACCTTAGAAATGATGTTTTAAGGATACCTTCTGAGTATTTTTACAGAATACGAAAAAGTCGTTAAGGCCCCTTTTTAAAAAATTCGATATTTGTTGTTCTTTGATCAATTTATGTGATTTTTTTCGAAAGGAACAAGTCACAAGTTAAGTCTTCTCTGCCAAAAACCTTTAATTTTGCGTTCAAAAATAGTTCCTATGTGATTGATATATATTGATTGACTTTCCGTTGCCTTTCAGATTTTGAAACATGTGTTAAAGACATCAGTTTCTTTAATTCTTCATTTCTGGTCATTTTAAATAAAAGTTTCATAAAGCAACAGAAAAAAAATTCACCAGTTTCCGAACAACTAAAAAAAAAGAAGGATCTAGCGTAAATAGATAAGAAATTATGACGTATTAAAGAGATATTTCTCTAAAAAAAGTTAATTAAAATTAAAGTAGATTAAATTACAAGTACCTTTAAAACTTAAAAAAATTGATTCTAGCTCTTATATGACAGAAGTTAGTCTCTTATAGTCGGCCTTTTTTGGAACTTTATATAGATCAAATTTTACATTAAAAACTTATTTTTTATATATTGTATCAGCACTCTTTGCTATGTTCTTTAACTCTGGTACATGGGAATTTCTAATGTATTAATGCTAACATGAACAGGAAGTCAGAGTAAAATTTTACAAGATAAACTATTTAGAACATTGGGCTGTTACAATGGGACAAAACAGTTACCGTAATTCGACTGTTAAATTTGTAAACAGAATTTCAGAAAAAGCAGCCTGCGATAAGAAACTATAAGTTATGTTCTATAAGAGCTAAAATCAAATTTTTTTAAAGTTTTAATAGTATACTGTGTACCTAGGAGTGTAACAGTCCTGTTATCCGTGCGTGAATTTTGTAAACACGCGAGAATGAAAAGACGTTATACTCATTGGTACACAAGATCCTTTATGTAACAAAGGTACCGTGACAGCGAATGTGCATACGCGAAGAACTATTACGATCATCTGATTCATAATTGAAGGGTTGCATCACAGAACTAGATCACCAACAAAATCGGAATTTTTCAGAAGAGCGAAATAACATTCTGTAAAATCGAAATCACCATTTAAAGATAAAACAAAACTTTACTCCCGAGCTGAAGTTTTTCGGAATTGAGACAAAAAATGTATGATTGAAAAATATATCCAGTTTCGAGAAACAGAATTTGAAAATTTACAATCTCAAAGTGACAGGAACCTAAATTGTTGCTAAATTGAGAGAAGATGAGTTTGATTAGAAAAACTTAACCAATTCAGAGTAAATCATTCAAGAATTTGGACGTTCAAATGTCATGGATTTTGAAAATCGTCTTTGCATAGCCACTCAAAATGTTTGTTTCAACATGCGATGTCAAAATGTAAACTTTGAAATCTCTTTACGTGTAGCCCGCCTAACGTAACACTTTTATAAAAAGATGTAGAATTTTTGCTTTTTTTGGTAAATTCCCTCTGTTGGACGTTGGTATTTTACTAGCTTATGTGCCATTTTACGAGTATAGGTATACATAATCACAGCGCATAATATGAATATGAAGATAACAAAAGTATCAAATATTGTTATCATAAATTAGACCTTCTTTTACACGTAAAATTTATGTTTGATTTATAACTACAAAAACAAATGGTATCGCGCATGTGGATCCGGTGAAAACCATTGTACAAACATACTATAGGCGGCATCTTATGAGATTTCATTGTCGTTTAAATTTGCTTCTACTTTTAAATATGACAGAGAACAGAAAATAAGGGAGAAGAGGTTGGATTATTTAAAAAAATTGGAAACTGAAAAGTAAATATGTTATTAAATAATACCAATAAATACAAGAAAATTAAAAATTGTACAGACAATTAATTTTTCTTTGTAGATACACTATTTTGATGATTACAAATTTTTGTAACTTCGTTTAAATGTTTATTTAAATTTAATGTCGCGAATAATTATACAGTAATACAATTGAGATATTACAATGATTGAAAAATAATGGGTTTTCGAAAGTTCCGCTGTAAAATATACCTCTTCCTCGGAGACGTTGGTATGAGAACTGAAATTCAAGATACTCGGATGGTTTTTAAAGGTCTTATTGTTCTTATAATTAAACCTGGTAGCCCAGATGCTGAAAATACATCTTCCTTGGGGAAGTTGGGCTGAGAACTGAAATTCAAGATACCCGGATGGGTTTTCAGGGTTTTATTGTCTTAATAATTAAAATTAGTAGTCCATGAATCAAAAATACCTCTTCCTCGAGGAATATGTGCTCTAAATTAAAACACCAGACACTTTTATGGGGATTTGAAGGTCTTTTTCTATTAAGTAATCATGGTACACCAGGAAAGTGCTTCGAGTCTGTGCATCCAACTGATAACCTCAGAGGGTTCGCTCCGTCCACCCTAGCCTGCCCGTATTCTCCTTCTGCGGGTTGCTAGGGAGGCTTCCGAATGGCAGAGTGAGTATCACTTTGCCTGTAACCAAGTAGGACGTCATTTACTGTGCGATAGGTACGCTTGGCACCTGAGAGGTATATTTCCCGAACGCTGGAAACAACAAAACCCGCCAAGATCCAAAAACATTCGAAATCATGGTATTCAAGGTGTTGAAAATACATCTTCCTCGGGGAAGTTGGAATGAGAACTGAAATTAAAAATACTAGAATGGTGTCCCAAAGGTCTCATCGTTTTAATATTTAAACCTGGTAGTCCAGATATGGAAAATACATACGTCTTCTTTGGGAAAGATAGGTTGATGACTGAAATTTAAAATACACGGATGCCTTTTAACGGTTTTATTGTTCTAATAATCAAGTCTGCTAGTCTAGGGGTTGAAAATGCATCCTCATCGGGCAAATAGGGTTAAGAATCAAATCAAAATTTATATTTTGCTACCTTATCTCTAAAATTGAAGAAGCATCATGTTTTTGGATTAATATCAATTCCAAAAGGGGCTGGCAAGTAAAATGTTCTACTTGGAATTCTTTTCAAAATGTCTTTAGGTTACTTCATATAAGAATTCATTTCAATTTTCAAGTTGTCCTAAAATGTTCTGTGATAAAAGTGATTTTTATTATCGTGAACGCCTCTTTTTAATTCGAAAGAAATTAAAATTAGGGAGCATTTTAAACAGGATTATAAGTATTTTATTTATTCCTTAAAAATATTAACTTGCTAAAATATTGAAATATTAAATATATTAAATAGGAAGACTGCTGTGATTGCCACCTTACTAATACTTTAGATATTACATTGTAAGAACGCTCCACTTCGATATAGTATTGCCAAAAAAATACACTTACATAGTTAACCTTTTAAAGGATTAAACGAAATACATTCAACTTTCTTTTATTCTATGTACAGTTCGGTTATTCTACAGTTCGCTTATTCTACACCCCTTATACATGCTTATTCTAATTTGCGCAGTTTCGTAATCTCCCACCACGGTCCCTCTACGGGCTGTACGATCACGCCCGCATCAGTGGGTGACCAATTAAAAAAAAAAGAGGCCCGAAGAGCGGGAAGCCTTGAATTGAGTATTTTTTCACGACGTCATGGGAATACGTCATACGACTTTTTCGAGAAAATATTCTAAACGTAAGTCATAAATGTACAAATATTAATATTTCTAAAGTGTAGAATCTAGTTTCTCAGTCATGTTCCATTCTTATGTCCATTCACGACCTTTCAGTTTCACGAAATAAAATAAAATATCGTAAATGTCAGGTGAGTGGTACTCTAACCGTAAATTTAGGACAGTTGCTTGTATTTTGTGAAACTAAAAGGCTTTCAACCAATAAAATGATGAAGAAACAGAATGGCGCAAATGCATTTTACACTTGAAAAGATTGCTCTGCAGACCTTTATAACTTACCTTCACGTTTCAGAGATTTTCTCCAAAAAGTCGTATGCAGTTGCAGTACCATACTAACCTTCCTGACGGATGGCATTTCCTACTATCGACGTCATGTCACAAAACTCACTATTCCGCGAAATGTTTGCGTCGTTTTTTGATTCTATATTTTGAATGATTTTTAGTTGGCAAATGGTCGTACGGCAACAAAAACACTAACGCTAACAAGGACTAACGGACCGGGACTTTTCCAACTGCGCAATAAGCCGGATATCCACCCGCCTGAACCGTTTCCATAATATTACGTAATATACTCGACAGAGTAATCACGCACTCGGCCCTTCCGAGGCGAGAGTCGCAACCGTCTCTCGCCCTACGCGCTGGGAAACTGTCAGAAACTGTGTGAGCCAGCAGTTCTAGGAATGTTGAGTGTTTTTATTTGTATTATTATTGATTTCAAATCTCCCGCGCTTTTGAGTTGAAAAAGTTGCATACATGCGACCCATCGATATAAGAACTGGGCAGCCAATGAGCGTCGTTGATAAAAATAGACTGCCGAATCGCAGTTGAAGTTGGGGGCCCCTCCAGTCTTAGAATAACCGAACGGAAACGTTTCAAGGCCAGTAGAATAAAAGAAAGTTCACTTTACTTATTTTCCTGTTTAGAATGCATCCTTATTTTAAGTTCTTTAGAAATATAAATAGGAATTCACGATAATAAAAATAAATTTTAGCACAGCCGGAACATTCAACTGATATCTTATCTATATGACGTAAGCAAATGACATCTTAGAAATAAATACAAGAAGATAATAAACTTACCAGCTCCTTTTAGACCTTATATCATTCCAAACAAATGATGAAACATTAAGAATCTCATAAAAAATATTCTTCACATTATTACTGCACGAAAAACTAATCCTTGAAAAAATAAAATGTATTACATTCAAATAAATGCTATTTCCTATTTTCTGTTCTAAAATACACTAGATAAAGATCTGGTAAAGGTATAATTATATATATATATATATATATATATATATATATATATATATATATATCTCAGGAAGGGGAAAATTTTTTAACCGTTTAACAAATGATGGATGACAAAATGACAATGACAATCTTGTGTCGTTTTTGACCAAAATGAGATTTTTAATCGTTAAAACCGAAAAACTATTTTTTCTCAAAAATGCGAAGTACAATTTTTTCTTTATTTGGTCAAAATAACCAGGGGACATCCCCGAAACACGTACAGAAGAGATACTGAATGTACAAGCACATATGGGTTAAACTCAATAAAGCCTACCCGTGAATATTAAATAATGCTCATTTGCAGATTGTTTAATCTAATTTGATAGGCTAGGAATTTTCATGTATTAAATTTTGAAGTTCTCCAATAATCTGGTACTTTTGCGTAACTTTAAGTTACTAGTTAAATGTTATGTTGCTTAAAAAAAATCGGACATACATATGGATCCTTAAATAAAGCTGTCAAGGTAAAAAAAATACTAGGAACTTAATATGGAATTTACTCCATATTTTGTGAGTGATTATTAGAATAAAAGGCCTCGCTAAAGGCAAAATGCTTCGAAATTCTATAATTTTAAATAATTTATTTTGAAACATGTAATGTTGTAATTTTGAATTAAACTTATTTAAATTACAAGCCTTTCGGATTTTAATAATATATTATTGAACGTTTGAACTTGAAATTCGGAATTTTAAATGCTGTAGCTTTGAGTCCTAAAGGCTTCGTATTCAGAAGAGCTCAACTTAAATGTTTTAAATTTGCAGTTTATTTTTAAATTGGGACTTTTTTGTTAGATTTCAATGTTCACCCTGACTATAGCATAAAGGACCCCGCACATTCCTTATGGAAAAGTGGTTTCGGTTAATTTGGTTGAATTTATTATATGTTACGTATCTCAGGGTCCTGAACAAATTCTTCTATGGGTGCAAAGCCTAAAAACTTGTTGGTTTCGAGATAAGGCCTGCTGAATTCAGTATCACCGGATATTGTCTCTACTTGCTAGGCTATCGACTCTACTTGGAAATGTGGTTTCGGTTAATTTGTTATATGTTACGTATCTCGGCGTCCTGAATAAATGGCTCCGTTGGCGCAAAGCCCAAACCCCTCCGGGTTCCGAGATAAGGCCAGCTGAAGTCAGTGTCACCGGGTATTATCTCTACTTGCTCGGCTATTGACTATACTTGGAAAAGTGGTTTCGGTTAATTCGCTTTGCGCCCACGGAGAAAAATTCAGCCGAATCAACCGAAACCACTTTTCCAAGTAGAGTCAATAGCCGAGCAAGTAAAGTTAATACCCGGTCATACTGACTTCAGCGGGCCTTACCTCGGAACCAGGGGGGTTTTGGGCTTTGCGCCCATGGAGAAATTTGTTCAAGACGCTCAGGTAAAAAAATTATGACAAATTCAAACAAATTAAACGAAACCACTTTTTCATAAGGAATGTGCGGGGTCCTTTATTCGTTAGAATGATTTAAAATGTTTTCTTTCTACATTTGTTATGTTTTAGAATATTCTTGATTAGAATGATAGAAACTATCAAAGGGGCGTTATTAATTGACATTTTCTTAATTATTACAGTTTCAATTGTACATTATGTGCAATGTCACCATATTTTTTATCAATTTCAAAAAGTTGAATGTATGCAGAAATATAGAAATTTTAAAATGTACTTACTGCATAAATTTACAAGTGCCTCCGTCTGGGCAAAATCCGGCTAGATAAGCCATGCAAAGGACTCGCCTAACGTGCCGATGTCGACAGAGTGGACCATGCCTGCAAAATCCACGGTCATACCAGGGACAATCGCGAACTTTCGTTTCTGGGTCAATGTGTAGGAATGGACATTCTTTGTTATGGCACGCATCTGAAAATGTTGTAAGTAACGATATTTATTTCCTTCAAAATAGAAACCCTGAGCAGCCAGCTCTCGTTATAAGAAAAATGAAGAAAACTTACTGAAGCGCGAGTAGAAATAACATTCTGGCATTTTGGTCATGTCATACTCGTGTAAAAATTCACATTGATCTCCTTTTTTACAAAGTCCACGTAGCCAATGTTTACATACAATAGTTCTATCGCCTCGAACATGTCTGAACGGACATGAAGCACCTTTAACGCAAGTACCCCTTGGGTAGAACTGACATACCGCGGCGATGGATTCTAAAATGTTAAAAGGACATTTATTATTAAATTCACAAAACACTTTAATAAAGTCTATGATCATTGTATACGTAATTTGCATAGGATTACTAACTGCATATTGTATATTTCTGTGAAATTAATACATAAAAAATGAAAGAATAAAGTTCCGAAAAGCACGTATACCTCTGATTTTGTTGAGGCCATATGACCATGAAAATTCACGGAAATTATATTTTCAAGGTCAACATTTTTAAAAAATCTGCTTTGAACAGTGTTTAAATAATATCTAAAAAAAATATTGGTCTGAGGTAAAAAGGTTTCAACTCGGGTTTCAAATGAAAATATGTCTTTTTATGATGTGTGTGTATGTAAATACCATTACTCCAGATTTATATTTTTTAATAAACAATTTTTTGAAAATATCCAAAGAAAAATTATCTAGGTTTGTAAAGATTGTCTTTTCCGGGAAAGTTTTTTTAAATTGTAAATGAAAAATTTTGTGCACAAGAGAGTTGAGAACCAAACATGCTATCTAAAAAGAAGTGAGGCTACTTAGCAAGGCGCTAGTGAGAGAAGGGCTGCAGTTTGCACGTTTGTTTTTACTGCCTCCCCTGGCGAACACACATTTTTAATAAAAAATAAAGTTTTCAGGAAAAAGCAATTTGCACAAACCTATGTAATTGTCTTTGGAGAAGGTGATAAAAAATGACGTAAAAAAATGCATTCGTGTAGCTGTAATCTCTCACAAAAGAAAATGACCATTTACTTGAAGCCTCTTAAGGAGGTACGGTCGCGCATACTATCTGCAAAAAGTTAGTCCTAAGTCTATGTCGGAAAATAATACTGTTGGTGTGATATAAGTTTTATCAACCCTTAAATATATAATATGTAGCTTATTTACGTCGACGAAAGTCAAACATTAGATATTATGCCGGTATAATGTTTTATTAATTAATTTACTTTCAGACCTAAGAGAAATTTTTTGGCTATGATTGTACACTACACATAGAGAAGTTGTGTATACAGACGAGTACACACTAAATCCTCAAGATCTGAGCGTAGACGCGGCAACGTCGCAATTTTTCATGGTGTCTGCTATGACAGCTGTGCTCTTTGACTGCAAATGAAAACGTGCCATTTGTAGAAAATGACAGATCGATTAGTAGTTAAAGGTGAATTTATGAACAAAAAATTTCTTACAAAAGAGTTGCGTATGCGCTACAACCCGCTAGGCGCTCCGACAGCGTTGCCGAATAGCTAACACGTGCTTGTTTCATTTTTCGAATAATTCAAAATTCTCCAACTTTGCATACCTCTCATTCTCAAATTAAGAAGACAAAAATTCAGAAATTTTTTACAAATCTTCATGAAACCCCCTTCTAACATATATAAGTTTTTGAAAAAACGGTAAGAATAGTTTACGAGTTAGAGTTAGAAATGTAACATTTTCCTATGCTTGGGACAGGCTTAACGTGTAAAAGGGTTCAACTTTGATCTTAATTATCTCAGCTTGGGAGAGGACAATATTTTTTTAATTTCGCAAACGTTTAGATAACATTCAAAAGAACCAATAGTCAAAGTTTAAACAAATCCGTAAGAAAAGTATGTTCGTGACCGTACCTCCTTAAATGCCTGTCGCATAATGAAACTTTTAAGATATTATCCGGCAACATCGATCTACTATTCTTCGCGAATTTGGTTTACCTCCAGATTATGTAGAAAAAGGTTTCTAGCTACACAATGTGTAGCTAACAATAGCTGTTCTACGCTATTGTAAATACCACTTTTATGTTGATGATAGTAAAATCTTACTTTTAGGGCCACTTAGTAGCCTTAGGAACCTACTACAAATGGCCCAGGAAGATATAAATAACGTCTACAACTGGTTAGTATCTAATGGACTGAAACTCAATTCACAGGAAACATATGCTATGCCAGTTGGATCATCCGCTTATAATCCCTCGGAGGTCTTGGACTCCCTCCCACCCTTGTACTTGAACGGTCTTGCTATTAACTTCTCGGATTCTGTCAATGATCTTCCTTGTTACTCAACAGGACTCTTTCTTAGAAAGAGCACGCTAAATTAATATCACGTAAAACCTTTAGGCTCTTATACCAGCTTAGTCGGAGGAGGGACTCTTTGCCTCCAGCTACGCAAAATCTACCTTGTAATATATTATGGGACCTCTGACTACCTTAATTTATGACAGTTGCCAAGAGGAGACAATACTTTATGGGTAATTTGCTGTACCTGATCTTTAAACATGAAACACACACACACACACACACA
>CAKNWT010257589.1:0-24679 GCA_932066315.1 Andricus coriarius
AATTTGGTGTTTTAACTTTTTTGAGCTGTACCTTATGAAGATGGCTTTTTCATCGAGTTTCAACTCGTAGGTTTAACGCAATGGTTAAGACTCGCGACTGCTAGGCGATAGATTCAGGTATAGATGTAGGTTCGATACCCCGTAGCGTTAGAAATTTTATTTGTAATATAATCTCATGTCATCATTAAAAAGGTGTCGATCAACTTATTCATAGTTTTCATAACTAGTGCACTACTTTTTGTACCGTCGAAATTATATTAAATTAGACGTCGAAACGATTAATAATTCGACGTCAATACGACGTCGAATTGGGCGACATAATATCGTCGAATCGACGAAAATATCGATGATTTTTCGACATCAAAAAACGACGTTGATTCGACGTCTAATCGCCCATCCATTTCTGACTGGGTGGACTGTAGACGATTTTTCAACACCTTCGAGAGACAACAGAGGATGACTGCAGGCTACAATCACCAGCACTTTGAGGTGCCTCAACTTTATGTACAGGTTCCATTAGTACCTTTTTCCAATCTTGAGAGAAAAAAAAAAGAAGTTTGTAGCGGGTTATTGCAGAGATTAAGTAAGTGTGGCAAAATTATGGCGAAACATAATTTTTACTTGATGATTTAGTTTCTAGGATCTACACAGAGAAACTATTGGCTGTAAAATTTGGCATTATAATATTTATTTTTAGAAGAGAACTATGGCAATTTAGGTTACGGTCGAGAAAATAGTATTAATTACCACAGCGATTCGAAGAAATACTTTTCCAATATCAATTATAAATGTTAGATGATGATCTCCATGCCTAGGCGTTGATAATTATTGTTAGTCGTATTTCGAATCATCAGGAATAGACTGATTGGATCACCCTTGCTGTCTTGAAACCAGCCGTCCACCTAGTATCTACACAATGAAACGGTTCAGCATAATTTCGTCAGGCATATTTAAATATATAAAAAGAGCGGATAAAAAATAAAATATACAAGCCACTGAGCGACTTGCGAATTCCTCGGTGAAAGAGTTATATAGGTCACCTGTACCGCTGCTTGAAACAGGCGCCATTGTGTGCGCAACTTGTGTGAAAAGAGGGACGTGAGGCCCGCATCTACGAAACCGCTATCATTACCAAAGAACGACTGGATCGACAGTCGGCGCTTAACGATCCAAGCAGCAGCACGTTTGGCGTTTGCCTCACCAAATTCTCATGCGCTTCTAAGAATTTTGTTCTCCAGGTTGAAGGATCGCGATCGTGACTCAGGTAACGAGTTATCAAGAAAAACTGGGAAGAACTACGAATTTCTTTTCAATTTTCCATTCCGGATTTTTCTAATTTAGAAGCACTAACAAACTTTTATCAACTTAACTCTCATCTGACCTATTACAAGCAAAATTGATTAGAGTTATGTTGGAGATCTACTAGATCACTCATTCTTCTTCAACCCGTTTTCATACGGGAGCTCAAGAATGCCAGCATGGCCGCTCTAATTTCATTATGCTTAATTGGACATTAAGAGTTTGAGGGTGAATTGACTTATCACTCAATAGTGATGTGTTCAATGACTCGAATCAATTCCTCTTTGGGTTTTCAACCCGTTTTAATACGGGAGCTCAATCAATAAGAATTAAGGGCTTCCTAACACAAATGACCTCAAAGTCATATCATTCAATTTGAATAAATATAAAATTCACAAAGCGAGCACAAATCGAGCAGAAGTTAAAAAAAAAATTAAATTATTTATGATCCAGGAAATTTCGAGATACTTATCGCATTGAAGCATTTCGTTGATTTAAGATGGAAAAAATTTGACGATGGCCAAATATACAGATTCCAAGAGATCCAACGATTTCGGAATTTGTCTTCAAAAAGAAAGTAGAAGCGACTGCAGGAGTGCCCTAAATTCGCAGTATCTAGATGCGCCTCGAATTAGAATAGGCGATAGGGTTCAAGGATAATCAAATTCGCTAGTTTCCCGGATTGCTTTTGCATAGTGTTATAAAAATGGCTCGTCAACAAAACACCACACTATATTAACAAACAAACGATGAACAAAATAGTTTAGAACGGTTGATCTAAAGAATTAAACTTGTGCAAAATTACCGCTGTCTAAAATAAAACTTCTAAAATAAATACCTTCTCCGAATCTCTCGAAGGACGTAGAGTGTGGTGCGGATTTGATCGCGATGACCTAAAAGAAGACGATCGAATTGATAATCATCCGAACGCCTTATTCCTCGGTAAAGCGCAATTGATCACACCCCACTCCTGTCATTACATATGTCGTTAAAGGGTTTCGGTGATAGGCTCTCTTTCGTCAATTAAATTGAGACATAGCGACATTTTTTCTCGCGGGGAAATTTAAATAATTTGCATACCTCAAAAAGTAGAGAAAAGTGTAGTCTAATTTAAGGATAACTGGGAACCGCAAATCACATAAAGTTTCTTTTTATATTGTTGTTAATAATAGATTAATTCATTTCCGGTTTATCGTCCTCCCAAGATTGGTACCGACGTGCATACTCCGGAATAATTTCTTGAACAGGACACATTAAATTATCGAATAATCCGCATTCTCGTGACTAAATTTCAGAAGAGGGAATGTTCGATACAATTTAATTTATAAACCAGAATCACTAATAATTAAAAGGGAGTTGTCCTTAGAAATTCAGGTGGTAGAAAATATAATTTCAATGCTTAGTAAAGAATAATGTTACAATAATCATCGATTGATGTTCGATGCCGGTGAGGCCCAGGAATACCTAGTTTAAAAAATACTGAGTTCGACAAGAATTAATTATAATGTTTTAATTCACGACGAGGACTTCCAATTTAGCGATGGTTGGAAGATCATTTATTTTACATTTAGAAAAGTTAGCAGGCGCACCAAGCTTACTGAAAATGGACTCTGAACTAGACCAGTTATTTGAATTTGATTGTGCTTGTACTAAAACATAACATCACAATTTATATTAGTATATTATTAAACCATTCAGCAATATTCTTTTCGGGGTAAGCGTGAAGCACTCGGTGAGGAGGGGGCTTATTAGTAACCAAGGTCTTTTGCGTTAGGCGTGATTCCCTCCACTGACACACTTCATCATGCATTTCTTATAAACTATTTTTCGCCACACTTTTCTGTACTGGCATACCTCTTTATTTTCCTCCATGCATTTCCTCATGCAAGTTCTTATGTTTCTATGGATTCTTATATCTCTCTGAATGAGGGTCTCATTCTAACCCACAGCAACCTGGCACATACACATCCATGCTTCTTGACATGCTCCCTTGCTCTCTCATTCATAATCAAATCGACCCCTTGACTACCATGTGGTTCACGATCTATTCCTGACCATATTTCAAGTCCGTCATTTAACTATCCATTTGTTATCTCTTTAATGTCGCATCCCTTCTTCTTTGTTTCAGGTATACATAAAATATCTAGCTTTCTTATACGCATATTTTCACGTAATTATGTTTCATTAATATCATTTACCCCTTTAGCATTCAAACACTCTATCTCCATTCAGCACCTGAAGCTTTATCTTTACCTTTACCGGGTGCATGCCTTTCGTCAATCAAAGTTTCCGTCTATTCCGAGGCTATGGTATTGTTTTTATTATTCATTGTGTAGTGTAGCCTTACTACCAACTTGATGCGAGAAATGTATTTTGCGAGTCTAACTCATGTCGAAATTAAGTAGCTACTCGCCGTAAGGTGGAGAGTCTAGTCATAACGTCAGTCCCACTAAACTTCGGTCAATGGAGGGGGAGTGTAGGGACAGAACTGGAAACGAGATTCATAGTTGGTTTGTGTTGTATACTGAGAAGGACATCAGCCTTTATCAGGTTGGTTATATATGAGAAAATGTATATATGTTTCAAAAGTTTCCGAAAATGACCCCAAAAATTGATCAGTTTTCATACATTTCATTGGTTTCTACATTTTACAAGTTTCATAACTTTTCATTAAGCCTTTTATGAATGCCAACAAACCTCCATAAACTTCTCGAAAATTTCCAAAAATTTCCGCAAAATTTCATAACTTTTCAAAATTATTATATGAATGTTAATAATAACTTAAATGAATTTTTGATTAAAATAATTAGTCATGTAAAGGTAACAATTCCAATATCTTATTTTTCTTTTCCTGCGCCTGAGAAAATTAGCATAGGTTTCAAATACTGAACTAAATAACATTATTATTTTTTGTTTATACTAATGGGCCCAAGTGGGGAACCACATATAACCATTTTGTGAGGCTCTCCACGTGGGGTGATCGCTAGAAAGATTGATCAGCAACCTGGGTCGGAGTAGTGTTGCGGAATGAACGTGTCATTTAAATAAATAACACGAGAATTCTAGATCAATCTAAAATATCTATACCTTACACCAGGACTCGCCACTTTCAGCAGGTGCAGACTGACACGACAAGTGCGAGACTGCCAGAAAGTTTTTCTTTAATTTTTTTCTTCGTTTTCCAGGAATCGTACGAAGGTTTACGGTCAATCCGCACGTACTTCACAGCGGGGCGTCCGAATTTTTCGTATTCGAACCCTGAAGAAAAAACCAAGTCGAAGGAAAACTTGGAGGATACTTTATTGGGGTCTATTTGACCTGGTGTTCGTTACTAACACTGTCAGTCTTGTCAGTCAAAGACTGACTTCTGGCGAGCCCTGCCTTACACCTATATACCTATCTTCCCTATACCTTCATACCCATCCACACACTACTACTTTCCAACCGAGCAATTCACGCCTACCCCGAAAGGGAAACGGCTTAATGGTCCCGAACAAACGCGAGAACATCGATTTAAGTTGTCGGACCAACTCAGGGGAGACATCCTTACCTGTTGGCAAAGAAGCTCACTGACGCGAAGAGGATTCATGCAGAGGTTACATGACCGTTGCCTGAGTAAGACTCGCGAGCGTATTGCACAGCTTCAGTTTAAAATTGAAACGGCGAGATGGCATGCATCAAATATTCAGTGCGTGATTAGCTACATAACATCAAATAAAAAATTCACTCCAAAAGTTAGGGCACTTGCTCGAAACTTAAGGAAAGCAAATCACACGCTGAATAAGTGTAAACTTTTGACCATCAAGCAGCACTGGACGAAAAAAATAATATCTCTTTCAACAGCTAAACAGCGCCTTGAACGGCGAGTAAAATGGATTCAGGAAAATTCCACCTTTTCTACTCATCCTTCCCATCTGTTCAATAAAACGTCACCTGCCGTTAAAGATTCGCCTAGTCGAGAAGAGATTCAAGTCTTCTGGGAGAAAGTGTATGGAGAGACATATCAGCTAAATGAAGACGCTTCAGATATATCACTCTTTCGTAACTTTTGCGAAAGACAAAGGTTGCAGGCTCCAGAGGAAGAGTGTCCACTAATTACTACTGAAGAAGTGAAGAAAATTATCGCTAGAACTAAGAACTTTTCACCGCCAGGGCCAGATAAAATCAACAACTTTTGGTCGAAGAAGTTCACTTTTACACAAAAACATCCAGCTCGTATATTTACTACTTTCTTAAACGGAGAACAACCCATTCCGCAGTGGCTAGTGGAAGGACGCACAGTATTGATCCCTAAGACCGGAGATTTGTCAAGTCCACAGAACTACAGGCTCATAGCTTGTTTAAACATGAGCTACAAGCTATTTACTGGCATCCTCAAAGAGAGGATATTAGCATCTATCGAGTCGGTATGGAGTGCAATAATTGAACAACGTGGATGCAAGAGAGGGCTGGCCGGTTGCAGTACGAACCTGTTAATAGACAGGTGTATTACCCAAGACCCGATCAGGTATCGAGGCAATCTGTCCATGGCTTGAATTGACTACCGTAAGGCATCCGATAACACGAACCATGCGCTAATTATTATCAAGCTCCTTGAGTGCCTGGATGTGCATTCAAGAATAGTGAGATGCATAAAAGATCTTATGCTCTTGTGGCGGACAAGATTTGTCATAACATCTGACAAAAGACAGGTGACTACCAGCTATATCACATATGCCTCTTGCCTCTATCTATTGTCTTCCGAGGCAAAAGCTCTGGATACCTATGTGGCCTCCCAAACAGAAGAAAATATTACGTCAACCACCTTTTATATATGGACGACCTTACACTCTGCTTCCTCGAAAGAGGAACTTGGACTGGACAAGTGTGCCTGCGTCCACCTGCAGCAAGGACGACTAGAAACTACAACATCGAGTAACGATCGGGATGTTCAACTCATAGGCGGAAATACCATTCAAGATCTTGGAAATGGAGAAACATATATATCTTGGAATACCGCAAGCGGAAACCCAAGATGTGCGTGTATTAGAAACGGCCCTTGTAAAAAGGTATCGCCAAATTTGCAGAAGAATTTAGGCTTCCGAATTATCTGGAAAGAATAAGATGCAGGCGAGCAATATCCTGGCCGTTCCTATACTGCTCTACATATTTGGCGCAGCAAAATGGAACGTCGATGAGTTGAAGCAACTTGATCGAAGCACACGCAAGATGATGACAATCCAATGAAGTCATCATCCTAGATCTTCCGTACCTCGAATATACCTACCTCGGGATAAAGGGGGTAGAGGCTTGCTAAGCTTGGAGTGTTTTCATCGAAGAACGGTTCTGGCTACAGCCGGCAAAGTTCTAAATAGTGCAGATTCTCTTATGCGTCTCGTACATCAACATGAAGCCAACAATGTCCAATGCGAAGGCTACAAAAACCATCTTGTAGTTCTCATAATCGGCTGTCTTGGAGGTATGGAAGCATTATTTCTTAGCCAACTCGACAAGATTCCGGCTTGCCAGCGTCAGGCTCATTCCATCGCAAACCGGATGCAAAAGGCTGTTCTTCTGGGATCACTTCATCTGGTCCGTCAACACTGTTCCTCATAACATTCTACAAAGATTGGTTGCTCTAAAAAAGCATCCAGAGGTGAAACCTTTATCTCCAACTGTCCCGTCTGCCGCGTAAGGTCATCCGCGGCTAGAGACCTGACGCCAAGGAACAGTGTTGAACGATGTTTTCTCGCGTAAATTTCCCGCTCTTGCTTACCTTCTAGGACAGAAGGAGCAGAAGTGGATCACTTAAACGTTCCAGTTGCGTCGCGATTGGTTGCTTTAAGGAACCATGATAGTAGCTTCCGGAGGCTACAACTTCTGAAAAAAAAAATGATAGCAGTCAAGCATTACATTTATTTTTTAATTTAATAGCATTAGACGATAAGGCGCCACAGTGGCGAGAAAGGGGAATTCTGAATTTCTCGAGCGCGAAGCTATTGTTCCACCTGTCCATGGTTATGTCCGCCGTCCATGCTAAAGTTTTGTCAAAACAACATACTCCTAAACAAGCAGGAGCGCGACTAACATTTTAAAAAAAATATTTTGTTTAATTTCAAAAATCCAGCTTTTTATATATTCATTTGGTAATGTATGAATTCAAAATTTCAATCTTTTTGTTATAAAACAACCTCGGTTAACGGCCATAAATAAAGACAAGCATATAACTCTTTACCTAATTAAAATTTTACTTGTGAATTTCAGATCATTACTCTGACCAAATTAAGGTTTCGGGACAAGTGCTGTACTAAAGTAAAATGAAGTATGCCCATGGCTAGTTCCTCCGTATACGGATTGGTACTACTTTCTATTATACATGATTTGATTAATTTAAAACATGTAACAATGAGATGTTAGACTAGCGTCAAGGTGATAGGGTAATAGGAGAACTAGTGACTGACGCTGGTGCCGTCATTAGCACCCCCTTTTCATTTGCCAATAAACAATATAAATAAATAAACAATGAACAATCGAATATATAAATAAACAATATCATATGAATATAAAATAAATAATAATAAATATAATAAATACACAACAGAAAAATGCAAATATTTAACGTACTTTGTTTGAATTACTCTCATGTCAGCAAAATATGATAAACATTTTTATTTTCCTATTGCTAAAGAAAAATTAGAGGGGACGTATACGACAGGATACACTGCTAACCACTGATGCTCTTACCCTTAAAGGATGTTTGAAAAGCAAAAACTGATCGAGAAGCTGAAAGTAATTGCCAACTATGGATTTACTAATATTGATCGCTCATGTTTAATACGTACCACTCGATTGATCCGAGACGCATGTGAAATAAAGGCGCATGCCCGTCAAAATTATTGGCTTTCTTTATTTAAATAAGAACTTATTGTATTTAATTTTTGATTTAATATAACTATACCTACAAATCAACTAAGGGTCGACTATAAAGTTGAGAGAAGTCTTTATTCTCAAATTTTCGTTTATTTATAAAGTGGAGGAAATATAGCAGTTGAAATAAAAAGTACAAGTTCTCGCTTAAGTTGGGGTTGGATCTCTGGGTGATAAGGTATTATTTCACCCTTCTTTCTTCAAATCTTTGACAGTGTTAAAACGATTTTTCAATGCTTTCCTATGTTCCAGAATTTAACTGAGATTTAACATTCATAACTGCGTTCAATCTGGATAGGACCTTAAACTCTAAAACCCAGCCCCACTGAAATTTCAGCTGTCAGCTGTACGTCTAATGATTACAATAATAATGATAATAATAATAACAGGAACAATCAGTGTCGAACGGCAACTCGCGTGTCGTAAACTTCAGACAACATACGTGTGCTCAAATAATTTATTCCACGTTAAAAATCTGCGATGTAGATGTTTTTTAAAACGTGTTCTAAAAGACCATACAAAAATGGGCGCCTTAGCCAGAGTGTTTGATTGACGTGAAATTTTCTTCAATAAATATAGGATATTAGGGAAAAGTACAAAACATACATTATTTACCATATTTCCGAAAATTAGTCTGTTGTAGAAGTAACATTTTAGAAAAGTGTAACACTTTGCAGACAGTAAACATTAACATAACAATGCAATTTTTATTCATGGTGTCAACTCTCTAATAAAGATACATAAATGATAGAAAAACTTAAGCATGCATTTGTTGTGCATTCGTACTCACGACGAAACTCCGAAATTATGGATGAAGTAGATTATTGAATTGCCCGTGCAGAAATCGACCAATTTAAACCCGATTTCCGCTGTGGCCCCGATCAGATTTGTCATATTATGGCTTCATCATGGCTACTTCTATGGTTCGGTTGGAACCACATCGGGATAATACCAATTGTAAATTGCAGAGCCATCTAATCGGAGTCTCCGATGATTTGATGTCCGATATTTTCTTTTTATTCCGTATAATTACGAATAATTAGCAAGTGCAATTATATCGAGTGTGATTCAAGAATGTTCACGGGAGATATTAAATAGCAATTTACTCCAAACGTCCGACATTTTGTTTTATTTCCGTGACTTCCATAACTTGTTAGTGATGAAATGGTTCGTGTGACGTTTTCAAGAATAATTATAATTTTTATTTGCAATATTTTATTTTAAAGCATAATGCCAAAAGCAAAAAGTACTCTATGGGTTAGATCTATTGTTACTATTCCTTATTGGTGCAAAGAAAGCGAAAGTAACTAAATTAATCATAATCAAGATCAAAACTAATCTCAAAATAAGTTAAGAATTTCTTCTTGAGTTTTCGTCATTCAATGTAAAGCATTTAAGACTCGAAACATTTTTATAGAAATAACTAATTATAGAAATGTGCCGAAACATATACTAGCGATAAATTTAAACATTTTTTGGTTTGGGACTTTTTGAAATAATAGTATGGCTTGGAATAAAAATATAAAAAGAGGCCTGCTCTGGCCTTCCTTCTGGATGCCCAGTCTGGCTCTGATCGGGTTGGGCGTTTCATTTCGAACCTGGCGCTAGCAGGATTGCCCGACTGGGGCTACATTTTGCCAGACGTGGACCCGAGCAGCGCCACGCCAAAATTTCTGCACGGGTGACTGTGATACATTTCAATAAATTGAAGTATGTGGACGTTCATATGAAAAGGATTCTTATTTGGGCATTATGTTACGTAAATAGACGTATGCCCGAATAAGTTCTCGACATTTTTAGACTAAAAAGAAACTCTGTAACTTGAAAAATGAGTCGCTGGGGCCTTTCTGCAGTTGGAACGTTTGTAAAGTGTTAAGCCCACTGACGTTTTTTTTCAACATGAGTAATAGAGTGCTCATTAAAAATTGGTATTTTACAATTTTTGAAACGCTCACCCACATTTTTTTTCCTTTGAGTGAAAAAATAATGTCCAAATTATTATTGGCGCCAGGCCGTTTAAGGTCTTAAAATTAATATTCTCAGTTTTATATTATTTAAACAAAAAATTTAATGCTAAAAAGTTCTTGGAGAACTATAAATTATATGATTTTCTTATATTCTCATAATCTATGTTAGAAGAAAATAAATTCCTTTAAATTTGGATCCATCCAGTTTTCATAATCTCATGTCGGTAATTTTACACACGCATGGTGCTGGCACCTGCTTGCTACTTGACGGGAGTTTTCATTTTGAATAAAAAGACCCGTTGCAATTTCAAAGTTTTTCGTTGTTGTTTATTTTCACATCTGTATGATTGGGAAATACAACTCCATTGTATAATTGTCAGCCAAATTAATATTATTTGTTCTTTTGGAATAAACGTGCACACGGAAGAGGAAATGTTTTTTAGTGATAAAAGAATTCCGCTATGAACTATTGTTGAATACTTACTAAAATTATTGATAATAATATAAAAGTGTCAGCTGCTCAAAAAAATAATAAAGTGTGTACTCTAAGAGTTGATAATAATTTTGAAATTATACATATTTATATATTGTATAAACTTGGTACATGCGTGGAAAAATTACCTTCACTTCGCATGCATGTAATTTCAGTAAATAGTTGGTCCCCATGAATGCTAGATAATGCCAGAAAAAAATTGTATATAATAATATAGTATATTCAAAATATGCAGAAGATAAATCACGTGGATTCGTATAAATCCTACAAAAAAATATGCTTCGTGAAAAGATGAAAAGAAAACCGCAGGTTTTGCGCGTCATCTGCCGTGGCCTGACTTCCAATGACCACAACTTTAAAAATTCAAAATCTAAATAATGTTTAAGAAAATTATGGAATTCCTTTGATATTTCGAATATACATTCGTTAAAAACAATTTTTAATATATTAATAGCAATTAACGTAAAATGCAATTAAAGATGACAGACCTATGGCTTACAATTAACATAGTAGCGATGTATTTTGGCTTAAATTGCTTAGACAATTTTAACAAGTACAATAGGAAAATAATTAACTAGGACAAAATTAAAATTATCTCGAACTTAAAATATATATTAAAACGGTATACGATATATGTAGGGGAAAGGTACCCACAGGGAATCAAAAAACTCTAAACTCGTATAGATGCTCGTTTTTAAATTAACCTGAAAAGCTTGAAGTGTGAAAATAAAGTATAACCCTTGAGCTCCTTAAAACTGAAGGAAAGACAGATTTTGATCAAGCAGTTAAGATTGCTCATCTTTGTGACACTGTGTACCTGTGTACACGTGTACCAACCAGGTACACACGTATTCGTTTCCTAAATATAATTTACAATGCAGTAGTAACACAAGCCTTTTGTCACCATTTGCATAACTTGTTAGATATTCCTTTTGACTACATGTGCACAAAAACAACTATGAGCACCTTTCCTCTACACGTATATAGTTTGCTTGTACTGTGTGACGTGCGAGCTGGAGACAGCTTGCGAGAGTGGGGGAAGAGGTCCGGGTGTGATAGTAGTTCGTTGTCTACACAAAAGGAGAGAGCGATTTTTAAACTAAATTCTGAGTTCGGTTTAATAATACCATTGTCTTATTGAATTTGATGCTTATTTTATTACTTAGAGTCATTTTATTTTGTTTTTCCATCACTCTCACGATACTTGCGAGTTGAGAGTTTTAGACCATCTTGACAATTATAAAGATTTTTTCTTTTTTCCATAGAAAATAATTTTGAGCTTACATGTATTGTTAAATTTTCTGAAGGGATAGGATAGATATTTTGTATATTTAAAAACAAAAAACACGTGTTTATTTATTTGCTAAAAGAAAACATTTAGAGGTGTTACTCGCTTAAAAAAAAATTCTGATTTTTTCATTTTCAACCTATTGAATACCAATAGAGCTTGATGAGATAATGGTACTTAATATTGAGAAAATCTCTCTATTTTGCTTGGTTTTAGAGCAAAAGGAGCATCATTCATGCATATTTTTGACCAAATTTTACAGAATTTTATTTATTTGTACTGTTATTTGAATTTTCAATCACATTCGAGTAAAGTTTCATCCACTCACTCCGCTGTTGACAGCTCATTGCACTGAGCTCCAGAACAAGTTGTAAATAAACAACTAGAGAAAATATTCACATAGTTCGGAGGTTATACATATTCATTAATCTTTAAATATATGTGATTGAGTTTTAATTCAGGTTAGTGTTTGATTAATATTTCAGTTACATTTGTACTTGAAAAGGTAAGTGAATGTTCAAGAAACTTCTAACAGTATTCATGGACTCGATGGATTGGTGAAAGCATTAATTAAAGACGTTGCATTCAAAAGGACGATGAAATCATGAACGAGTGATTGGTTTGTGACTATTAAAGTTTACTAAAGTAGATGACTGTTACACACACTTCTGCTTCATTTTTGCCTCTTCACAATCAAACTAGAGGAAAAGCCCATGAAGTTGAGTGCACAACTCATTAAACTCTAAGTATTGGTATATTTATCATTAAAATCGGTTTGACGTTATTAAATCCATGGGATCTGGACGAACTTCTAGTCATATCAGACCCTTTCACAGAAATAGGGGAATATCTCCCTAAGCTACAAATGGCTAAATGTGCCTTCTTAATATGGACGTACACATATACTTCAATATTTATATTATTCTGAGTTGCCTTGCTATATATAGTGTTTTCCTATCGTATGTTCAGTCAAATATACAATATAAATTTAAAAAATGGGAACCTATATGAAGGAACACTTTGGCTAAGACCCAGAAAACCATATTAACCTTGGTGCATGAAAGACGAAGAAAGACTTCAAGGATCTTTACAAAATTCTCGCTGAATAAATTGAGTCGTGATAGAAGCGTAGTGTACAGTGATAAGTGCGCATGCGTTTCTGCGACTAAAAAGCCAAACAGAATAACCAACTTCTTTTAACATGGAGCATCGCCACTGACCGGTTGGCAGTTTGAGTCATATTTTCGAGTACTGGTAAATGCTAACGGACATTTCATGGAATCCATACTTGAATATCGCATACATTATGTGTACAAGCGCAATCTAAAAACTCTCTTCAGTGCTCACACAGCGAGCAAAAATTTATTTCCTCTTTTTTCTTAACTTTGAAGTCAAGGAGGAAAGACAAGTCCTTTATTAAACCAAATTAAAAATTCGCTTCGAGCCACAATCAATTAAGTCAGAGTGTTACTCGGTTGGTTGAAAGCAGTCGCTATGATGTGAACACTAGTTTCAACTAAGAGATACATGCGAAATTTGCCCTGTTGTACTTCTTGAACTGATTCTTCGGCTTGATTCTTCCTTGAAACTAAGATTTCCACCAGCCTTGATTCCAGATCAGTTTTGCAACACATGCATGCAAATGACGATATTATGCGTCTACAACGTGTGCGCAAAGTGCCAGATTCCTCTAGTGTAAGATAAGCGTGCAGGAAGATGGTATTCTCGCACAGTTTTACGTGCAGAAATATTCTGGCACTGGCAAACTCTGCAAGAATACCATCTTCTTGCACGCTTATCTTATAGTAGAAGAATCTGGCACTTTGCGGACACTTTTCCGACATGGAAAGTCCTGATTTTTCGTACATTTTTGCAAAAAATATCGCATGTGACACGTGCTATAAGCCATTCCACTCATGTAAACTCGGTAACACTTGAAATAATCAACTTCGTGCACTTGTTATACAATATACTATTACTTGTAGACTTTGATATTGTAACCGTGTAAAAATATTTCGTCTTGGGTTTCACCTTGCGAGGACGGGCAATGAAGGCATTTTCAAAACTGGTTGAAGACGTTTTTCGAAGTCTGTGCTATGAGATGGAGCCAGACTTTATTTTATGTTTAAATCAGGAAACATGTTATCAATGTATACCTTTCTTTGTGGTAAGAACCATCCTAACCGTCATAAAAGATATACTCTATTTAGGGTAAAGCAATTTTGTAAATTCATTACACAAGATGCATAATAAATAAATCCATTCTATTTCATTTATTGTTACTATTACACTTGTTTGGTGACAATTCCGCAAATGTTGATAGTTTTTCCGCATTTCTTACGCCACAGGAGATACTTACGAAAAATTACAGTTTTAATATTTTAAAATAAAATTTTAGATAGCTATATTCGTTAAGGCACAGAGATTGCGATTTTTTAAATCCTCAATCGATATTTTAAAAATAAAGCCATAAAACCCTAAAACTTAAGCAAGTAAATACTTCAGCCAAGAAATAACAGAAAGGTTCATGTCTCGACACAAGTTCCATTCGTCTTGCCACTGAGAGCTCTAACTGAAAAATGGCAGTATAAAACTAGATAAGCAACAAAATGGAAATTTTTCATGGGAGCGTAAAAGCGACTAGTAAAATCGAAATCACTATTCTGAGATGAAATAATGGTACACTCCCAAGCTGAAGTGTTGTAGAGTTGAGGCCAAACAAGTTTGATGGGAAACAGTAATATAGGTTCGAATAAATTGATGTGGAAGTTCACAATCTGAAAGTGGCACTAACCTGAAACTAGCAGGCTCGGCTGCGGATTACGATAAAAAATTCAATTTTCAGTTAAAATAAAAAATGAAAACACGCTTTCGCGATATTTAAGCATCTAAGTACGGTTAACAAAATTCAATGTTAAAAGGTTAGAAAATTACAAGATAATCGAAAGCGAATTTTAAGATGACAATTTAATGGGTTTTCTAAATCGACTTTGGACAGCGATTCGAAATCGAATTTTCAATTTTTTGCAAAAAGAAAGACTAGCTCCTAAAATTTTGGGGATGCTAAATGAGAATAAAAAATGATCAAAAACAATTATCCTCTTATGAGAAATTTCAAATTGAAGGACACGATATCACAGTATGACAGAATTTTTTTCAAAGAATCCGAAAAAATAAGAAAATATATACTTTTTTTCATTACATGATAATATTTTAAAAAATATATCAATCCTAAAAGGTTGAAAAATTTTTTAATAGGTTAAAATATTATAAATTTCTAAAAAAAATTTTGAACAAATCCTTTTATCACAATGTGTATTTGATATGCAATAAACCCATTTTCGAAAAAATTTTGGTTATCTAGTTCTTTATTGCCACTATTCAAGTATAAAAATAAGACCAAATTTGTTACCCATGAAGTCTATCTTATGAGACAGAGCAAGAAGAAATATTTTTCCACGGGTATGATCATACCATGCTGAGTATACATTAAAAATATTTAATTTCTCAAATAAATATGACCGGGTAGAGTCCCCGTTAGCCGTGTAGAGTTTTCAGATGCAGAGATTAATTTTGTAAAATCGCTACTGAACCAAATATTACGAACATTGAAAAATAAAAAATAAATTTTCATACTATCTATCTAATTGTAAAAATGAATTTTAATGTAAAAAAGTATTAAAATCTTAGGGTGATGATCTTTGTTTTTGCCACGTGAAACATCAATATTTCAACTCTTTTAGGTCCTTCGAGAGATGCCGTCACAATCAATTTATGAGAAATTCGAATATGAATCGTCCTTTACATTTGATTAATTTTGCAGTTAATTGTCGATTTGCAGTTAATTGTCGACTGAAAGTTTTTAGACTGCGCTGCATATATGTACGCATTTGACTAGTAAATATAGCAAAACACTTTTATATAAACAATTAATTCTGCAAGAACGCAGGCAAATGTAACATCGCTCAATTTTGCGATACACATGTGTCAATTACATACGTATCTACGATCGTAGGCTAATACAATGTTATTGCGATACCGAACGATAGCAGCTTTTACAAAGACCGAACTGTGTATGTTTTCATTCTTTTTGTCTAAATTTTTGGTATTTGCCACCTAAAAATATCGCATAAAAGGTCGCGTGTTCATTAAAGGTTTGCAAAACTCGCCAATTACACAGCATTTGTATATTTCCTAACATATGACTGTAGAATGCACATATCTGAATGGGCACACGTCCTTCTACTTAGAGATGTTGTATGACTTATGCGTATTAGCACATATGCCGATCATTGCCAGTGAAAATCGATGAATAATTTCAATCCGTAATTGGTTTCTAATTCTATCTCATTGCGACGGCGCTCACTTACCATATCCTTCACCCTGTAGAAAGAGTCGAAAGGCTTCACTCACTTTACCCGGCTGTTCTTCTAGCACCATCCCACAATCCGAGATCTGAAAGTTAACACATATTCTACTTTTATTATTTAGTGCGTTTTGGTTGCTCTTTTAAATAAAGAGCCTTATGGAAAGGAGTTCATTATTTAAAAAATGTAATATGAGAAAATAGGTATTCGGATGGCCCTTACATGCATTATGCATTTAGCTACATTTGAAATAGCGTTATGGTGAGGCGCTTGTGAGAGTTTATAATTTCAGTCAACAGTTTATTTAATAAAGTGACGTTAATACTGCTGTCACTGATTGAAAAGAAGTATCTGCCAGTCATGAGAGAACGCGGATATCTCTGGTGTGCGCAGTAGTGATACCTGTGTATTTTTAGGTTGACAAATGGCGTTACGTAACCTAAAAATACACAGGAATCACCATTGCGCATACCAGCCCTACAAAAAACACCAGATTGAAAAGTATTCATAAGTATTGCACTTTGAATGCGAGGATGTCGAAAAGCAGATTTCCGGAAAGCATCTCGTGAATGCGAGTTAATACTTAGCAATCGCATATTTTTTGCTTCTCATTCAATCGCATTCAATAGCATTGAGCCAAATTCTGTGTTGCATTCAATCGAATTCTATAGCATTGAAACATATTAGAAATCTCGCATTAACACGGATTGAATGCAAAATCTCTCACCACGCATTCAGACGTATGCAAGATTTAGACGTTATATGCGAACTCTTGCATTAAAAAGTATTGTGCTTTCGACCCAATCCGAGGTTGTCGCAAAGCAGATTTCCAAAGAACATCTCGTGAATGCGAAACAATACCTTTTAATCTGACGTTTTTTGCATGCAGAGATATCCGCGTTCTCCCGTCACTGGTATCTGCAGTTTGAAAACATTTTATGCAGGATGTGAAAATGCATTTTAAGTTTTTAAGACAAAAATAAACATAATTTTTAGTCCTAAGTGCGTGTTGATTCTCATTCATGAGAGTGTAGTGGAATCGTCGATATTTTCGACCTTCAGTTTTTAGTGGATCTTTACGTTCCGACGCTCACATACTCCAAAAATGATACAATTTTATCGGTATCTGTATGTTTCTATGTCTAAAAATTAATGTCAAGTTCGTTAACCAGATTAATTCAGAACAAATAAAAAAATTTAGAGCATTTTTAAATCTTGAAACAGATTTTTTAAAAGAGTTTCAGAAATGTGTTTCAAAGCTTCTCGAAAACAAATTCCGCTCGACATTTTTACTAGATATCAAATATATTTTTAAACTATCCAAATAAAATTTTTCGATTACACCGAAATTCAAGAAGTTAGATGATTTTCAAAATTATGACATTTTTTTAAAGATATCCGGAAGTTTTGATCATGATTTTTGGTAGATTTCTGCAAGACTCACACATGACCTAACTGCCATTTCTCGACTGGCTACGAATTCAAACAGTTCTAGATAATTAATAATCAAGCAGATTACCTATATTGAGATATTTTGAACACACTATGAAATGATATTAAATACCTTTGATCGGAAGAACGTCCACACTATTACTAGTTGACTTAGAACCGAACTTTTAACGAACGGAATCAAAGTCCATGGCTTAATATCTGTGTTTAGTAAACTTTGAAGAAATATTTAAAAAAATAAGCTCTAACAAAATCATATTATGTATTTTGTTATTAACATTATATCAAAAAGTATATCTACATTTTATATTACATTCCCATTTGTCTCCATCGTGTTATTTTTCAAAGATAAGCGTCTGTATCACCTAATTGTCAAGCGTGAAGCGTGAGCTCGTAGTGAGAATGTAATTTGCAAAGCCGCTAGTGCTTTGAGAACCGTCTTCAAAGTCAGATTGAAAGCAAATTTCAGTTCCAATTTATGACTTTAGATTATCAGGGGTTTTCGATTCAAGTTGCAATATTTATATTTGGAAAAATGGGCTAAATGCACGTATTCAGTGCACGCAAACAAGCGCAAAGCGCGAGACTAACCCCCGGACGCCGCAGGCGCGCAATGAAAATGTGCCCGTCCAAGGGGGGCATTTTTTTGACTAGCTAACCGTTGGATTTTATACTGGTTTGAACAAAGTGGCAGTATTTTGCTTTCTATAAATTAAATTGCTGTTACGATTATTATAGCGATCGATGAGTGTTATGTCAGAATACCGTATAATATTTATAAATTCATTTTGACAACATTTTTCAATAAAAGCTCTTAATAAAGGCAAAAGAAAAACTGAAAACTTCAACTAATTTTAATTTATTAGATCTTTAAAATTGTACGTCTTAGCAATATATAAGCTAATTATTATGTATACAGTACGATTCTGTATGTCACAAGGAACACGTCCATGGTCATGAAACATTTTTGACGAAATATTGAGATAAAAATCACTTCTGGAAAATTCGAATCGAACAACCAGGAAGTATCATTCTCCGACTGTTTAAACATCAATCCTTACAGGAAAGTCTGTTCCTTACTTCGGTCTTAAGATCACATTCGCTTAAAGGAAAAATATGTAGAAACGATTTCTGAATTCGGGTCGGCATGGCAGAATAATTAGGCCATGTAGGGTAGATGTAAGGCAGAATATATAAAGGTAGTCTAAGGCTCCATAAAATCCCAATTTATGTTGCCGCATACTCTGAAATGAGTCTTATAATAATCTGTTAGAAAGTAATTTTAATGTCAAGGAAAGTAAAGGGCACCCACACCATAAAAGGATATACTTGGGATATTCCAGCAGACTGATAGGATGTCCCACACAGGTTCCCAGGATATCCCAGGGGTATCGGAATTTTCGCATCGTGAGGTATCCTTTCGTCTCCCAAATCGAATTGTCTTTAAATCACGACGGAGATATCCTCAGGATATTCCAATATTCCGTTTAAAGAAAATGTCCAAAAAGGCTAATTATCTCAAAAACATGACCTGATGCAGAAAATCTGACATCAGATTCGTATTCAGCGGATCAAAATACATATGCGTATGGTGGTCTAGTCTGTCAGACAGGAACCTTTTTTATTGTTGTAGGGCTGTGACTTATTATATTTATTTCTAAAATCTAAAAGTATTTTATATATTTTTTCCGCATAACAGCCGCACTGTATCGCTGCCAAGCTGATATTGAATATTCGCTGAAATTCGATGGATACCAATTTTTCTAAAAACTTAAAGAACTTTGCACCTTATGCACACGAATCGAGAAATAAGTTCTAATAAAAGTTTATGGTTCTCACATATTCTGCAGTTTATGACTGTTTCCTGACTGCCATTTTTCCATGTATTTTCATTAAAGATGCGACGAGCAGTACCTCGGCTACTGCTTGACCTCCGGCAGGCAGGTCCTTCTGCTTGTCGGAGTCCAGTTTCAAACTTCGGCTCCTGCTCCCTCCGGCCGCCGAAGGATGCACTAAGCAGTAACTTCGTCCAAAGTTCTACTGTGATTTTTATCCTACTGCAAACTCCGGCGTCAGGTACCTGAAGCCCTGAACCCTTTTTTTTGCGTCTTCTGACTTTTTTCTAACAATTTATTTCCTTGTCCTATTGAGTTCAGAATTCGATGTCAGTGATTCAATATTGATAAAATGAGAATTTTTGAAGTTTAGAAAAATGAAATTATATTTTTCTTTTAATTTTTTTCCCGCAGTAAATAGTTCCTTGTAGTTTTTCTATGTTATGGAGAAAGGTATTGGATTTCATTAGACACTTTTCTTGAAAAACTACAATAATTTTGTGTTCAACATTTTTCTCCACAATCAATAGGTTTAGAAAAAAAACACAATTTCAATTTTGTAAAATTTTTAATTCTTGATTTTTGTGTATTTTTTTCGTGCAGAATGTTTAGAAAACATTTCTAGATAATAATACACAAGAATGTTCATTTTATCTATCTATTTTATTTATGATATTAAAGGAACATCAATTGCCAGAGAAGCACAATTTATTAATTCATTAATTACTTGCGAAAAACTGTTGGGAAAATTGTCTTTATTCTTTCAAAATTAAATTTATTAACATATATCTACGCTTAGGAATATTAATATTAAAGAAACATCAATTGTCAGAGAAGCAGAACTAATGTAGGTATCATTCTTCTTTTTCTTTCCATTTTTCAACGTATCGTCAGATGCGGAAAGATAATTTTTTGTGGACTTTAGATTTTTCCGAATGAGAGATGCGGCAAATGTGACATGCCACAAATGTGACTTGACCCAAATATGACTTGTTCCAAATGTGATATGCAGCAAACTTGACTTGCCACTTGTCACATGTTCCTGACCCAGAGAAGCACCAAAGTTATTGATTAATTACGTGCAGAAAACTGTTCGCAAGTTGCCTTTATTCTTTAAAAATTAAATTGATCAAAACATACGCATTATATCGATTTAGATCAAATAAAAAGTTCTTGTTCATTATTATCTGGAATTTTTTCCTAACTATTCTTCACGAAAAAAACTTTTTTTAAATGTAAAATGTCAACAATTTTTTGACATCAAAATTGATTTTTTCCCAAAAATATTTAATTTAAAGCAAAATGTTGAACGCAAACTAGTTGTAGTTTTTTAAAATCTTTAAGCCTGTTATAAAAGTGTATTATGAAAAATCAACACCTTTCTTCATAAATTAGAAAAACTACCAGAAATATATTTTTCTTTGAAATGCATACTTTTCAAAGTATCGTTCGTATTTTCACCGAAATCGTACAAAATCTGCGTTATTTTTATTTTTGGTCGATTTTTTCCAACAATGATTTCACCGAAAAATGTCGTGAAACAAAAAAGCTGTATTTTCACAAAATACATCATTTCTCTGTCGAATATTTTAATTTAAAAGCAATATTTTTCAAACTAAATCATGAAAACCGTGAAAATAGAGGTCTCTAAAGCCTCTGAGGCTTTTTTTGAACCAGGTTGAATATATTTATTTGCATATAATTCTAACGTATAAAGTTTAAACCATCGTAATAAAATCGATTTGAATATAACATATTTGATGATAGGTAGCTTTTTTAGCCTTCTCAATATTTATGCAAAGGCCGTGGCTACGCGTACCGAAATTTCGGTATAAATAGTCGGATTTTTTCGATATGAATAGGGGGACCTGGAAAATGAAGAAGTGACGAAGTTCGGAGGTGGTGAAACTGAAAGATTCAGTGTACATTGGTGGGGTCACTATACATGTTCCGATTGGCTAATAAAAAAAAGAATATGATACATCGGCACTCCCATTTCCATGATGAGTTTGACTACCACAGAAGGTTACTGGGTCAAATAAAGATGCGAGCAGCTGCTTATTCTAAAATTTATTATTATAACCTACATGCAGTGTCGAAGCTTTATACAAAATTCTGGCAGACGCTAAACAAGCTGAAGCTATTATACAAATAATATTTGAAATAGAAAGGAAACATAAAGTGACAAATTTTAATTTCCATTTTCTTAAGATGCAACATAAAGCCGGCGAATTTGAACGAACATCGTTCAAAATCGATTTCAGAAATATTTACAGTTGACTTACATGTCTAGGAACAAAGTAGAACATAATATCAAACAATCAATCTGTAAGATTTATAATATATAAAGAAATGAATAAATTAAATATTTATATACATATAAAATAATCAGTAAATTATATACATTGCACATCATGTAATTATCGTTAGATGGTGATCTCGGAAGCGGGCACAAACGTGTAACGTTAAGTTTGTAGGTACCTGTGCTTGTGCGCACTAATACCACTCGTACAATTTTATCTTCCTCTGGGTACGGGTAAAAAATGCGATCTAATTTCCAACTCAAGTATTCCTTATACCACCTAGACCAAAAAAAATGGTGACTCATAAATTACACATGCTGCGAAGATGATAATCGCCCTTCTAGGTTGTCACGCAGGTCTTTCTGTGGAAAGCTGGTTAAAAGACTACCAATGAGGAAATTACCAGGATTCAGTGGAAGGAGATCATTTGGATCCGAAGAAAGGGGTGAAACGGGACGAGAATTAAGGATTGCTTTAATTTCTATCACATAAGTTTCAAATTGTTCTTGTGTTAATAACGTGATACCTACATTGCGTAACAAGTGGTGATTAAAAGATTTTACGGCATCTTCACAAAGCCCGCCAAAATGCGGATATCGCGGTGGGATGAAATTCCAAGTATGCTTTTCTTCTGATAAGAAGTTCTGAACCACAGGATCTTGTTCTGCTGATTGAATACAGTCATAGAGTGCTCTAAATTCATTACGTGCTCCGGGGAAATTGGTAGCATTGTTCGAATAAATATTTTTAGATTTTCCTCGGCAGGCAACAAATCTTTTTAGACAACTGATCAACGCTTCAGTAGTCAGGTCGCTAACCACCTCGAGATGGATAGCTGTAGTCGCGAAACAAGCAAAAATTGAGACATATGCCTTTACCTTATTGTGGCTTCTGTAACGCTTTTCTTTAACATAAAAAGGTCCACAATAATCAATTCTGACATTCAAAAATGGCCGGGCTGGAACTAAGCAATTTTCTGGGAGATTTTCCATAATATAATCGACACCATGTGGCTTTGCTTTGAAACAGGTGATGCATTGACGAATAATGTATCGTGTGACATTTTTTCCATCAATTCGTCAATACAATTCGCGAATGCCATACGAAGTAGCTTGAGTACCTGCATGCAATTTTCTAACATGTTCTTCGCGAATGATAAGTATTGTAATGTGATGGTTCCGCGGTAAGAAAATAGGAGTTTTTTGATTTTCTGGGATTTTTGAAATTGAAAGTAGACTGCTGACGTTGATGATACCCTTATCCAGGAATGGATTGAGCTAGAGTAAACTACTTTTTCCGATGACATTTTCATGATTTTGAAGAGAATGTATCTCTTTTGAAAAGGCAGCCGTTTTTGTGAGGTTTAGAATTTCAAGATGTGAAGCATGAAGTTCGGCTTCCGACAATGTACCAATGAGTTTGTCCTTGTTTCGTATGTTATGAATAAAATGCAAACAATAAGCGAGTACGTTATGCAGTGTTCGGAGTGAAGAATATTTCTCTAATGTATTCCATTTCTTTGAAACTATGAGTTTAAAAGATTGTACCCCAGAATTTTTACGTTTTCCCGGATCTTCCCCAGTGTAGAATTGTAATTCAGGCCAAGTGTCTTCTTTTCGACAGAGCCAGTCCGGCTCATGTTGACAAAATGTATTGTATAGAAATTCATGTGGGGTTTGACCTCGAGAAATGAGATCTGCAGGGTTGTCGCGTGTAGGACCGTGTTTCCAGTCTTGTGGGTCCGTTAAGGATTGTATTTCTGCAGAGCAATTGGATTCAAATGTCATTAGTTTGTAAGATGAGCTATTTATCCATGTAAGCGTAAGTGTAGAATCTGATCAAAATTGAAGTTTATCAACTTTTACGTTAAGCGATTGAACAGTGCTTATGTATAATTTCCCTAACAAGAGTGCGGCAATTCGTGACTTAGAACAAAGGAGCAATGTGTATCGTTTCCCCTGATTACACAGCTCCACAAAAAAACAATGTGTCTACCCCAGAAACCAGAATAGGCTTCCCCTACGTTTTTGGGGTCGCTGAATCCGAATCCGGCGTCCGTTTGGCTCCAGCATGTCAGATTTTGTCCCTAACCTCAAAAAACGTGAAAATTGCTGTTTTCAGGTGAAATATGATTCGTACCTATGAAAAGTGGTCATATCCTATGTTTTCCAGGTCGTTGAGTAGGAGTACGGAGTCATTGTGGTTCTATAACGTTACGCTTTGTCCCTAAACTCAAAAAAAGACGGTGAATTGGTAATTTTATGTAAAACATGTATTTTTTCAACGCAAAGTGGTCATAGCCTATGTTTTCGAGGTTGCTGATCACGAATTCGGAGTTGCTTTGGTTCTATGACGTCACAATTTGTTCCTAGCCTAAAAAAACCAACAGTTTATTGGTAATTTTATGTAAAATATGAATTTATTCAATGCAAAGTGGTCATATCCTATGTTTTCGAGGTCGCTGAGTACGAATTCGGAGGCGTTGTGTTTCTATGAGATCACATTCCGTCCCTAACCTAAAAAAAACGGTGAATTAGTGATCTTATGTGAAACATGTATTTTCTCAATTGAAAGTGGCCATATCCTCCATTTTCTAGGTTCCTCAGTACAAATCCTGAGTGCGTTCGGTACCACGGTCCCAGCCTTTAAAATTTGATCCGTAACTTCGGAAAAACTCTTAACCCAACAGACCAGACTCGTCAGTCGTCCGAATCCTCGTTCAGCAAAAATTGAAAGCTAGTCAAAAATCAGTTGATGCTGTTGACAGCATTG
>CAKNWT010257591.1:0-17244 GCA_932066315.1 Andricus coriarius
AAATGATAGTGAAAATACCCGCAAAATTGATTTTCAAGGTGAAAACCATGGAAACCCCATGAAAGTCATGATTTTTCGAATTCATCTCGGTAAATACAATACATTTCGGAAAAGTTTTTAGACAAAAGCTGTAGAGACACTGCCCTGTCGCGCCACGCCGACGCGACGCCGCCGCCAATTTTTTATTCCCGCCGGGATGCCGCCGATTTTGAATCGGCGCGCCGTCGTGCCGCCGTTCTCAACTTTCGGCGGCGTCTGTCGGCAGCGTGAATATTATTATGGATTAGGGAACATAAATTTTGGTTTTAAGAAGGTCACTTGTGTGATTATTTTACATTTTTTGAGTATTTTGCTGGGAGGCACTTGATGTTTGTTGAGGTAAAAATGGTAGGGGTGGTTTTCGGGGGTATTTCAATATTATCATGAGGTTGGGAATATAACTCAGGATTTTCTAAAGGCGAATCGCGTGATTATTTTAAATTAACAAATTTTTTCGAGTGTTACGCATGACGATACTATGGAATTTTTTTGTTAAAAATGTTAGGGGTGATATTGGGAGTTGTTAAATATAATCAAGTTGTTAGAAATATAACTTTGAGTTTTTTAAAGGTGAATTGAGTGATTATTTTTAATTTGAAAATTTGTTTCAGTGTTTTGCATGAAGGAACTTTGTGATTTTTTCGTTTAAAATTTTAGGGGTGATATTGGGAGTTATTAAATATAATCATGGGGTTAGAAATATAACTTGCAGTTTTCTAAAGGTGACTTGTGCGTTATTATTTTAAATAAATTTTCTTGTGTGTTTTGCATGAAGGATTCTTGGAACCTTTTCGCTAAGAATGTTAAGGGGTGGATATTAGGAGTTGCTGAATATTATTATGGGGTTAGAAATATTACTCTTGGATTTATAAAGGTGAATTGTGTGATTATTTCAAATTTTTTAAATTTTATAGGGTTTTGCGGAGAGGCTCTTGCAATTTTTTCAGGTAAAAGTGGTAGGGGCGATTTTTCGGGGGATATTGAATATTATTATGGGATAAGAATATAACGCACGAGATATTGGAAAGGGGTACGCGTTTGACCAATATTATTTCTGTGACCAGGGTCGGCGAAACGTGTTGAGCCCAGATGGGTAGTTTTGCTGGCCGCGGGGGTGAGCAGAAGGAGGGGGAAGATCTTTTAGAAATTTCAATCTGGGAGGAAAAGTTTATGAAATAAAAAATGTATATTTTGAATGAATCTACAACTTTTGTCTGAAAGCTTTCCCGAAATTGATTGTATTTACCGAGATAAATTCCAAAAACCATGTCTTTATGGGTTTTCACCATTAAAATCAAATTTGAATGTATTTTCACTATCATATTCGTCATCAGCGCATCAAAATACATAGGTATACATAGTGAATTTATTACAATTTTCAATTTTATAAAAATATGAAATATCATGGAAATCAGTAATAAACGACATATTCTATATTAAATTATGTATGCCTGAATCAAAATTTAAATCACCCGCCTGATTTTACTTCATAACTAAAAATTCATTTTGACCAATGACCTTCGAGGAATATTTTCTTTCACGTTGGGAATCAGGATATCAATACAATCGACTTTCTATTTTACAAATGAGTAGTTTAAGACCTAAACTTTAATTTCGCCTGTTTATGTTATTATGTGCTGCGATATATTTTCCAATATTTTTATGAAGTGGAGTTTCATTGCTAATTTTCTGTAGAAACAATTGCTTTTTTTTTTTTTTTTTTTTCATTACAATGAATAATCAAAGTGAAAACTATGACCAACACCATTTTATTAATTCATTCGAGGTGGTACCTAATAGTATTTCAAGATGGCATACCTTGAGTTCAATAACAGAGGTCTGTTAGTTATTCATATCCCTTTTATTGCAAAATTAAGTTTTTTAATTCCATACAAAATCATATAACTATTTCAAATATCATTCACAATATTTATAGTATGTAAAGATACAAAATAAGTACAAGAAACTGTGAGAGAAATAAAACGTAATATCCAAAATAATGTATTAAAGAAAAATACTTCAAACAAAATAGGTACAATTTTTGATTTTTTAAACATTTTTCTCCGTATAAGTTTTTATTTATTTATTGATTTTCATACTCTTTCGGTTGAGAGAGACAAGGAAACTCATTATCAATATATATGCTGATTTTGTTGTTGTTAAATTTAGAACTTTTCAATTGGTTAATTATTACATAAAAAATATAAGGCAACAAAGAAATGACTGATAATAACAAGCTGTTTGTTTACAAATGGAAATAATCTTGATTGACCCAATTAAAGATTTAATCTGAGATTTAGTAAGCATTATCAATAAATACTCAAACTTAATTATTTCCGTATCTCGTGCTTTTGGTAAATTAACGACCATTCTGTCAAACCTCTATCGAGCCGCAAAAAACCGGATTCTTGCACAATCAAGATATTATATAACAGATCTAATCGTTAAATATACAGCCTTCTATGTGAAAAAATTATCTTCCTTATTCAGTTGTTGCCAACACGTCTTAGGCACAGGTACACAGGTGTTTTACGTACCTGTGACAAAAGTGAAGTGCTTCAATTTTTAATATGATTAGTAGTAAATAGTTTAATTAAAGAATAAAGAAACAAATTTTAATATGAAAAAATCAAATGATGGATTACCGAATATGAGAAAACATGTGCTGTTGAAGGTTGTAATTTATATATAATAATAATAATAATAATAATAATAATAATAATAACAATCATTCAGAATGTGACATCGCACATGGAAAATATAAATGTGAATAACAATTTTTTGAAATGCTCGAAAAAATTAAAATTAGCTTCTAAATACAGACTTCTCACTATTTCACATGTTCCCCTCTTTACCCACTTTTTAAAGAATTCCTCTTTTTCTCCTGCTTTCAAGCAACTTCCCTTTTTCTTGATTTTTCGCTTAAATGCAACCTGAATCAATAGAACCCAATAAGAAAGTACAACCATATTTCGTTGAAAGTTAATTTTTTTTTAAATTGAAAACTTGGTTGAATATTAAACTATTTTATTAAAAAATTTGTTTGTGTAGTTAAAAATTAAATTTTTTGAACTGAAAATGTAACTAATTCTTTTTTGGCTAAAAATTGATCGTTTTAAGTTGAAAATTCAACTATTAAATTTTTAATTGAGAATTCATCTTTTTCTGTTTAAAATTCCACTACTTGGTTAAGAGTTGAACTACTTTGTTGAAAATTCATTTTATTGGTTACAGATTTAACTACTTTGTTGAAAATTCGTCTTTATTTGGTTGATAATTAATTTTTTTTTACTTAAAATTTAATTATTCCATTTTCGGTTGAAAATTGATTATTTTTCGTCGAAAATTAAACTATTAAATTTGCCATTTAAACATATTGTTTTTTGGTCCAAAATCCAAATACTTGGTTGAAGGTTGAACAACTTTGTTAAAAATTCGTTCTATTGGTTACAGATTCAACTATACTTTGTTGAAAATTGGTGTTTCTTGGTTGAAAAATAATTTTTGAAATGAAAACTTAACTATTATATTTTTGTTTGAAAATGATCATTTTTTGTTAAAAATTAATAACTTTTAATTGAAAATTAAACTAATAAAATTTCCATTCAAACAACATGTTTTTTGGTTGAAATTGCAACTACTTGGTTGAAGGTTGAAGTACTTTGTCAATGATTCATTTTATTGGTTACAGATTTAACTACTTTTTTGAAAATTCGATTTTTGGTTGAAAATGAATTTTGTAGCTTAAAATTGAAGTATTCCATTTTTGGATGCAAAATGATCGTCTTTAGTTGAAAATTAGTATATTAAATTTTCCACTTAAAAATCTTTTTTTTTCGCAAATTTAATTTGTTGAACTACTTTATTTAACATTAATCTTATTATTTGAAGATGTAACTATTTGGTTGAAAATTTGTTGTTCTTTTGTTTGAAAATTACTTTTTCTAATCGAAAGTTTAACTAGTCCACTTTTTTTTAAATGGATTTTCTTATTTGAAAATTCAACTATTTGGTTGAACATTTATGTACCTTGTTGTAAATTTGTCTTTTTTGGTAGAAAGTTAAACCCTTGATTGAAAATTAATTTATTGAACTGCAAATTTAAGTAATAAATTTTTGGTTGAAAATTGATCGTCTTTAGTTAAATATTCTATTTGGTTAAAGATTAAACTATATTGTTGAAAATCCCGTTTCTCTTTTAGTTGAAAATTAATTTTCTTGAATGAAAATTTAACTAATCCATTTTTGACTAAAAATTGATAGTTTTTAGTTGAAAATTCAACTATTAAATTTTTAATTGAGAATTCAAATTTTTTGATGAGAATTCACTTATTGGTTGAAAGTTGAACTAATTTGTTAAACATTCATTTTATTTGTTGAAGATTGAACTATTTTGCTGAAAATTTGCTGCTTTTTATTTGAAAATGACTTATTTATTAACCGAAAATTTAACTATTCCATTTTTGGTTCAACATGGATTTGCTTTTAGTTGAAATTTTGACTATTTGATTGAAAATGTATGTAATTTACGTAAAATTTTTTTTTATGGTATAAAATGAATCCACTTGGTTGAAAATCAATTTTTTTAACTGATTCAAACTAATTTCATGCTTGGTCGAAAATTGATCGTCTTTAGTTTAAAGTTCAACTATTTGGATAAAACTGAACTTTTTTCTTGAAAATTTGTATTTTTTGCTTTAAAATTCTATTTTTTCTAGAAATGTTGTCTTTTTTTTGTAGAAAATTTAACAATGTGCTTGACATTTTTTCTCTTTTTTGAATTAAACATCTTTCTTGGTTGAAAATTCTTCTCTTTTGGTAGAAATGTGATCTTTTTCTATTAAAAGTGCAACTGTTTATTTAAAAATTATTCTGTTCTGGTTAATGATTCAACTGTTTTTTGTATTGTCTTTTTTAGTTGAATTCCACTGTTTTTTATTTTAAAGTAAAATCTTTTTTGGTTGAAGTATCAAATATTACATTTTTCTTTAGGAATTCATCTTTTTTGGTTGAATTCGATTGTTTTTGGTTTAAATTAGAATAATTTTTTGTTTTAAATATAAACTATTATATTTTTGATTGAGAATTAATATTTTGTTCGAAAATTTAACTACTTGGTTGAAAGTTGAACTTCTTTTTTAAAAATGATTTTTTTTTGTCGAAGATTCATCATTTTAATTGAAAATTTAAATATTTTGTTAATAATTTAATTATTTTGTTTAAAATTGTATTTTTTTGTTCGAAAGTATTCTTTCTGATCGAAAATTAAACTGTTTTTTTTTCAACATTCGTCTTTTGGCATCCAAAATTACTACTTTTCTTCTTGGCTTGAAAATTCAACTATTTAGTTGAAAAAACAACTGTCCTTTATTGATATTTAGTCTTTCTCGCTTAAGAATTTGACCATTTGGTTGAATATTCATGCCTGCGGTTGGAAAATTCAACTATTTGGGTAAAAATTCATCTATTTTGTTGAAAGTTTGGCCCCTACGTTTGAAAGTTCAAGTATTTGGTTGTAAGTTCAACTGTTGGGTTTATGAATATTATTTTTAATTTAATTATTTTTTTAAATTCATCTTCGCAGGTTAAAATTCAGTTATGTGGTTAGAAATTCTACTACTTTGTTGAAAAATCAATTATTTCGTTAAAAATTCATCTCCTTTGCCTAAAAGTTCAACTATTTTACTGAAAATTCGACCATTTGGTTAAAAATTCATCAATGTAGCTTAAATATTGAACTATTTGGTTGAAAAATCATCATTCTTGGTTGAAATTTCATGTTTGTGGGTTTATATGTCAACTGTTTTCTGAAAAATTAGTCTTTTTAGCTTGAAAATTCAACTCTTACGTTACAAATTTACCTCTTTTTATAGAAAATTAATCTGTTATGGTTGAAAATTCAATTATTTTGTTGAAAATGGAATATATTCTGACTTGAAGTATTAAGCGCTTCATATTGAATTCGATATGGTACCTAGAGATTCGTTTTATTTAACAGAATTTATCCCCCTATTATTCCCCTATTTTCGTAAAAATTCTTTCCTCTCTTTCCCTTCTTGGAGAGAATTTTGGGCTGTGAAGTCTATTCAGATAGTATATTTGTACGTTTTGTGTTTCATTTGAGGCGTTTATCTTATATCATTAGAATGTAAATAAAAAATCATTATTAAATAATTTTTTTTCTCAGGGAGTAACTTCGAAATTTTCGAGACCTGGTAGTGACAGCAGTACGACTTTCAGCAACAGTGGATCAACTCCAAATGGAAGTGAATTGTGCTCTGAAACAGAAGATGATGAAAATGATGATGAATTTTCCAAGTAAGACTAAACAAGAATATAGAAAACATAAAATAAATGTTAATTTTTGAATTCAAGTTAATTTTTCAATAATTACGACTTATTGAAAAACTGTTTAGTTTAGATTTTAATTCCAATTACATTATTACAAATTAATTGCTAATTTATTAGCTAACTACTTCAACACTAATGACTTCATCTTTAACTTGATTCATAACATTGACAAAAAAGGCCCATTGATTATTGCAATAAATTTTAGGAGAGAAACCCAAGCATAAATAATAAAAAAATAGTTGAGGTCAGAATTGTTTAGTCAAATGTAGTTATTTGCATATTTGTTTTTTTTTCTTCTTTTTCAATCCAAATTCTTAATATTCATTCAATTTTAATTTATAAAAGCTCGTTCTATTCCTTGAAAGGTTATTTACTATTATATTCTTCACGTTTTTATAAATTTTTTTTAGAAATAACACTTACTATATAATACGTAATATTTTTTGTTAACAATTTTTGTAATTACATTTTTTTAAATAATATTGAATGAAAACGTGACGCAAAGAATAGTAAAGAATGTTTCAAAGAATAGAATCAGTTTTTCTAAATTGAATGTAAATGTAAATTACGACTTCTGGCTAAAGCGAAGGAAAAAGTACAAATATGCAAATAACTACATTTAAATATACAATTATGGCCTCAACAATTTTTCCATTATGCACGCTTGGTCTCCTCTTCTATTTTCTTTTTGAAATAATCAATGGGCCTTTTTTATTAATTTTATTAATAAATTTCAAAGCTAAGTAGTTTTGAATTTGTCGGTACAGCTAGAACATTCTTTAATTTTAAACTCCACACAATTCAAGAAATCTGTAACGCTGTAATTTTTCAAGTTTTTGCGAAAAGCGCGCTTTTTGTTTCTCCCATATCGAACACTGCTATTTGAAATTGCGTGAACGTTTCATTATGAGCTTTTTTAATATTTGAAAAATGCTTCAATTTTAAAAGCTATCAATTATAAATTTATAAAAGGTTTTATGCCGAAAACAACACACTTTGTCACCAAAATATTCTACGACTTAAAGTGTACGTATCTGCCTGCCTAATTTGAGATGGATCTTCAATTAAAAGAAATTTCATTTCTAATCAAGTTTTTTGTAGAAAGACAAGAGAAAACGATATTTTAGTAGACCAATTCCATTTCAAATCAGGCAGTTGTTTGATAACAACATTTTTTTGGATCTGTTACAATCATTCGAAGATTACGATAAGATCTAGAAAAGTTCTGAAAAAATACATGTTGCTCTTTTGTGATCGCTTGCACCGTTTCCGAGAAAAAAATTATAGGTAAAAAAGTAAATTTCCCGTCTCAAAAATGGTCAAGTCCCCATAAAGCTGATAAGATGCTTTTCTTATATAAGCAGAAACTGTTAACAAAATACAAGAACAAATAAAAACGTGGGGCTTTCCAGAAAATCTTCTTTATTTTTTAAATCGAATTTTAAAAACATAAGAAAAGAAGATTTTTAGAAAAACTTCACATTTTTAATTTTTCCAATATTTAAACAAAAGTATATATAGTCTTTTTCAGATTTTTAGAAAAATATCAAAAATCTACAATTTTGATTTTCTCAGAACAAGATAATGTCTTTGAATAAAAATTTTTTTTATTCTCATTCATCGAATTTTAGGTTTGTGGCACTTGGAGGGTGTCACCTTCCACATCCATTTTCTTCAACCTGGATAACTTTTCTTGATCAACATTTTTTTGGTTTTAATTCAAGGACTCTGAGGCTTGGGAGTGGACTTTTGTTTTATCTTTAAATAGTGATTTCGATTTTACAGAATTCTTTTTTGATCCCCTGAAAAATTCCCATTTTGTTGGTTGTTAAACCAACAAAATAAATAAATAAATATTTCTCTATTTTGAATTCTGAACTTAATTCACAAAAAACATTTTGCTTATTTTAATAAGTTATCTCAATGTTTGAAAAATAATAATATCACTTGTCAGATATTATAATCAGCTTGACGTTGTCAAAAGCCAATTATTTTTTTAATTTAATCTCGAGTTTCTATTGCAAGATTCTGCGACTCTCATAATTATTTGAGGTTCTCATTATTGCGGACAGCAAGTGGTTCTCAATCAGCGACTTTTCTAATTATTTCGGTCAACGTGAACTCCACATTTCAACGTTGACGTGGAAATACTTATTTTTCTGTGCTAGCGCACGAGATGAGATGCCAGTCATGCCAGTCGTGTTCAGGGACTTCTCGAGTGAACGTCACACTATTTCTTTCTGTATCGTTTCAGGGTTATCGTGAACTGTTTTATTCCATCAACTAATGACTCGATTAAATTTACGTACTCATCTCCCAATATCTTACGTCTCAAGATATTTTGATAGTGCAAAATAAAATTGATTCTTGTGTCCATTCAGTATATCTTTGTGATTTTTTTTTTTATAATGCATAAAGTATTTAAGCTTCTATATTTGAAAAGATAATCAGCTGTTAATCGTTACTGAGAAAATGAACGAACTCTATGGAATAAGGCAATCTATCAGTGACTCATTACTGATTAAACTTATTTTTTCTTCTCCAGTCAAGATAAGTTTAAGAAATTTTATTTAAAAAATTTCTCGTTTTAAATTGGAATATTGTTGAGTTAGAATGATCCCAAGGTATGATGTTGGAAGCGCCGTATCTCTACAGAGGTATAGAGCATACTTTATAATAATGATTTTTATTATTTCAATGAAGGTCTAGTCTAGTTATATAAAATTCAATGTTAAGTACAACTAATTTTGTCTGCTTTAATTACTTACAATTTAAAAAAATACAAGAGCGAGTAGTACTGCTATTTTTCTTAGGAATACTAACTATAAAAACCAAAATTGCAGTCTGATAAAAAGTTTGAAGTTCAAAGTTAAAAATTCTTATATTGTCTGCATTCTACTATTTTTATTTTATATAGTCTTTTAATATTTTCAGAATTCCGTTGCAAACACCCCCAAGGCGAAAAACTGCATCGCCAACATCAAATCGGAAATTGGGGAACGAAAGTTTGGAACTTCCAGGCGTACAAAGTCCCCATTCAACAATAACCAGTGTGAATAGTATCCAAAGTCTTTTAAAGGAAAAGTTTCAGTTATCGTTGCCTCAGGCTCTTCGAAGCAGTAAAAAAAGACAGAATGCTGACTACAGGTATTGATACAATTTCTTTCAATAAAATAGAAAAATACTCAGATAAGAGTAAAATGAATGCAATATTTTTTCAGACTTCGAGCATTTGTTGGCATGCTCTTTCTTTGTATCGTCTTCCTTGTTGGATTTGCACATGTTTACTATAACACACACGTCTTACAACGTGCATACTTCGATAGGTTTAGGTAGGTATTTAAAAATGAATTTCAGTTTAAACAAAATTAACTTTTTAGTTTCAAGTATCGTTTGGTAATACTTGATTTCTAATTGGCTCTGTTTGGTACCATTTGATTTTTAATGTAGTATCACTTGATTTTCCTTATTTGAAAAGTTATACCATTTAATTGGTGCTGTGTGCTTCAACCAATTACACGTTTAACAAATGCCAAACTAACAGACGTTTATATAAACTAATGTTTAATCGAATAATTTCAGCTATAACAGCTAAAGCAAATGAGTGATCAAAATAAATAATCGGTTAAAGAATTAATCATCTGAAGTGGGAAAATGACCTCGAAAATGATCGCGTTCGTGATCGTAAAATATTTGATCATTTCCACACTTCAGGTGGATTATTACTTAACCGATTAAACGATTAATTGGTTGAAGCGCACACCACTATACTTAATACCAATCGATTTTCATATAATACCACTTCTATCGATTTCATTTGGCTGGTCATAAAATTTTAAAAATATATATAATTTTTGGTATACTTTAATATTATTGAATTTTTGAAGTAATAGTATGTGGTATCCTCGGTGGTACCATCCTTTTTTAGAGTGACATCACTCGGTAGCACTTTAATTATATAATTGTAATACCTGGTATATCTTCTTTTAAATATGAAACCACTTGGTACCGCTCTGTTTCCTAGTGAAACTATGGTACCATGTGACTTTTGAAATGGTATCACTTGATACTTCTTAATTGAAAAATGATACCGTTTAGTACCAATCAATATTTAATAAATTGTCATCATCTGGTACCATTTGGTTTTCACAGTTTATACACTTTTGGTGCCTTTTGGATTTTAAAATGGTATTATTCGTCAGCACTTGATTTTTCAAATGCTACAGCTTAGTACTAATTTGTACATATTTTAAAGTTTGTTTCGCCAAAATAAGTTTAAGGGCTCTTAGTAAGAAGTCAAACTTTGGGTCCTGATGAATGAAATTATATGGAACCACTCTTGAAAACCATCTGATTTGAATTTAATAAAGATGATTTGACTTTCAACTGGTACTACTTGCTACAATTTGGTATCAATCGATCACTTCGTGAAACTCTATGCCTGAATTTGTATAATCCACCACTATTGAATTTGAAATGTGGTATCACCTGGTGTCATTAAATTTGTAAATCAGATGAATTTATACTTTTTCATTTTCAAAGTGGTCTCAGTAAGACTTAAATGACAAATTTGTATTATTGGGTACTTCTTGATTTAAATTGTGGGTACAATGTCAATTGTAAAATTTTATTGCTTAATTGTTATTCTTGATTTAGAAGCGATGCCATTCGGTATCGAATGATTTTGAAGTGGTACCATTTGATGCCGTTTTGAAACTTTATTTTCAAAACTCTTCTGCTCCAAGGAGCGGGTTTCGTTCCAAAAACAAAAAAAATGATGTGCTCCAGATTTTAGCCAAATCGGGTACATACCCCTTGAAGTTAACAGCTGAAATTTTGAAAAATTCCAAGATTGCGGCTGGTACAAATTTAAAATAAATAATTAATTTACTATTTTTCAACGGAGGCAATTTATTTGCAAAAACTATGTATCAGTCAGATTCAGCCGGAAATTTGAAGAAAATTCAAAATGGCGACTGGTTCAGATTCACGATAAATATTTAATTTCACTTTTTGTCAAGGAAAAATATCCAAGATGGCGACTGGTACGAACATAAGATAAATGATTGATTTCACAATTTTTCAAGGGAACCTTTTCAAAATTGTCAATTCTGAAAATAATTGTGCTTATCTTAAAATAAGCAAATTTATTCACAGAAACTGTGCACTAGGCCGTGACGTGGAAATTAAAAAAAAATCTAAGATGACGGCTGGTTGAAATTTAAGAAAAAAGGTTTAATTTCACCATTTTGTAACGGATGCCTTTGAAACTTGAAAAAATAAGCAAGTTAATTTGCAGAAACTATGTAATGGTCAGTGACAGCCGAAAGTTTGTATAAATTCAAGATGGCGACTGATTCGAATTTAAAATAAATGATTCATTTGATCATTTTTCAAGGTAAGATTCTTAAATTTGTCAAGATAAGCCAATTTATTTTTATAAACTGTAAACTAGGCCGTGACAGTCGGGAATTTGAAAATTCCGTGATGGCAATTGGTTCGAATTTAAAAAAAATGAATAATTTCACTATTTTTCAACGGAGGCCTCTAAAACTTGGCAAGTTGAGAAATTTATTTTTAGAAACTGTCCTGTAGTCGGTGCCACCAAAATAAAAAAAAACCCAATATGGCCACCAACCAACAACCCACCAGTAAATTAGATGTGTGTAAATTTACAATGCGTACTCTTTCAAAATTCAGATTTCTACCTAAATACAATTTCACAAAGCCAAACTCATGTTTTATAATGAAAATCAAAATTTTCGTTGAATTGCCAGATTTAGTTTAAACCGTCATCTTGGATTTTTTCAAAATTTCGACTGTCAGACACAACTGCACAGTTTCTCAAGATAAATTTGCTTTTTGTTAAGTTTTTTTTCCCAAGCTTGACAGGCTTCCGTTGAAAAATGGAGAAATTAAACATTTTCTTAAATTTTTAATTTTTGATTTCAGGCAATACTGCACAGTTTTTTAAAATAAATTTTTAATTAAAATTTTTTCCCCAGCTTGACAGGCTTCCTTTGAAAAATTAAACATTTTTTCCAAAATTTAAACAACCGACATCTTGGATTTTTTCAAAATTTCGGCTGACACTGCCTATTGCATAGTTTCTGCAAATGAATTCGCTAATCTTGTTAAGTTTGAGAAGCTTTCCTTGAAAAATGGGGCAAGTAACCATTTTTTTGCAATCATTTTAGACCTTTTCGAACTTTGTCGCCATTTTGAACTTTAAACCAAATTTTAATGTCACCTTTTGCTTTGCAGCTATTAATAAGATTTTTTCATGAAATTTGAGTCCCTTTTATTGAAAACTATAGAAAATACCATTTTCGTTTTTTCACATTTTGCCCATGCTAATCATATGGAAAACTTCAAGGGGTGTGTGCTTGGGGTAAATATTAACCGATTTGTCTAATATTTGGAGCACATAATTTATTTGGTGATTGAAACGAAACCCACCCTTGGGAGCAAAAGAATGTTGTGTTCTAAAAATAAGGGACACCCTACTGATCAGAAATAACCAAAATTGTTTAAATTCCTTGCAGGTTTAACAAAAATGAAAGAGTGATGCACATTTACAATCGTGTTGGTGCAGAGATCATAGCAGCTCGTCTAGGAGTTGAAATTTCGTCCGAAAGCGGAGTATTCGCCTGTCTTCCGCACCACCAACGAGCAGATTCAGTATGCCTCGAATGGTTACAACAAACTCGCCTCTACCTAGCCCACACCAGACTTGAATCCATGGACTGCTACCATTTCACTTGGCAAAGTTTGAACCCCTCCTTCGACCCTAAAGACTGTTTCGATTGGTCTCATAAACGAGGTCACTGGTATGGTGGAGGGCAGATTCAAAACATGGCCTACCCTCTCGAACGAGGGAAATTAGACCTGAGTCCGTTCATAACCGGCGACACTCAAAAGTACCCCTTTGGAAACGTCTTAAAAAGATACTTCCTCAATTCCAAAGGAGCTACAATTCTCGTCGATTCTGAGACACCCCTCTACGTATCGATCAACGCCAACAGAAGCAAAGAATTCTGCCTTCAGGCCAAACATGACAACTTTGCATACATTAACCACCTCACCCCTCTTCCCGAACTAAACTATTCGATCTGTGCCACCGACAATATGAAAAATCTTCATTATAGAATGGCTGAAAAAAGTCTCTGGGATGGCCTCAAGCCAGACGAACTTCATGCAGTTCATACTCTTCTTACTGAACCAGTTTGGCAGATATCTCCGACGAATGAAGCTGCGATTTACAACTACACCGAGGACGTTATTGCCTTAGGATTTCTCAGACAAGGGCACGTTCTTCTCAGCGAAGAATGGCAACCGAATCCGGGAGATTTCGTCCTGGATGAAAAGCGATTCCCCTCGATGGAAGAGACCATCAATATCATTCACCGAAGGGGTTTCCGGATCGTATTTAGCATTCAGCCCTTCATATCCACCGAGTCTCAGAACTTTCAAGACGCAGTAACAAATAGGCTCCTAATATCTGAAAGGGGTAGCGACCCTAGAATTCCGGCACTTACAAGGTACAAAAATATCAGCAGTGCTGGTGTCCTAGATATCACCAACAACAAAACACTTCCCTGGTTAGTGAACAAACTTGAAAATCTGATAACGAAATATCATGTGGATTCGTTTTATCTGGACTTGGGAACTGCTCATGATATGCCTCATTATTACAAATGCGAACATCCTCTGACTAATCCAGACCATTACAAGACGATGTTCACCAAGGCGATTTTGAATTCGGTACCGGTGATTGGAGTCTCTGGTGCGATCTCGAGACCGAGGGCTCCAGTTTTTGTTTCCTTGCCGCCGTTTCCTTCTTCGTGGAAGGCTATTAAGACAGTTATTCCTACTATTTTAACTTATGGGATGATTGGGTATCCTTTCATCATGCCTGGAGCTGTTGGAGGAGATATTGCTCTTCCGATGTCGGATAATAATCCTGATAATGATTTTGAAGTTAGCCTTCCAGACAAGGAACTTTATGTTAGGTGGCTTCAGTTATCAACCTTCTTACCTGTGATAAGATTTACACATTTACCAAGCAAGTATGCTGATACCGAGCTTCTAGGTATGGCTAAAACATTGACGACCCTGAGGCAAAAGACCGTTACGCCACTCTTGAAGAAATATGCAAATAATACTTTGGATACAGGTCTTCCGATTATTAGACCACTCTGGATGTTGGATCCAACTGATCCAGCTTGTCATGTTGTGGTGGATGAATTTTCTGTTGGAGAGGAATTAATAGTTGCACCTATTTTATACTCAGGAAGCAGGCAAAGGGAAGTTTATCTGCCAGCTGGAGTTTGGCGAGATGGGATTGATGGAAGCCTCAGGAAGGGCTCTAGATGGATTCACAATTACAAAGTAAAAGACATACAAATTGCCTATTTTGTTAAGATGCCCGACAATACGAGATTTTAATTTTAGGATCAGCATTATTATTTCATCAGCATTGCTTTGATATGACACGACTTAGGATGTTATGGACATGAGATTGAACTATACGAGGCACTTGTTTCTCAATATTAAGTGCAGTGAGATCCTTTTAGTGTGATATTTTCATTAGTGCATTTACTTATCACTTTTATAAAGTGCATGATTTTCATCAATAGGTATAAGTAGTTTTAAGAAAATTATGAAAATAAAATTTGGTCTACATATATCCCAAAGTATAAAATTGATTTATCAGAATTTTTACTCTAATTGGGAACCTTCTTATCAAAAATACATTTTTAAAACAATTTTAATAGATTCGAATATGTGTTCTAAAATAAATAATGTAAAATACAATATTCTGGATCATTCGGGTATGTTTTAGAATGTTCTAGAATGTTGTGGAGTCTTCTGGATTTTTTAGAATATTCTTCTATTTCTAAAATTTTTTGTAATTTCCTGTATGATTATGACTTTTCTAGAACATTCAACGATGTTTTTTAAGCAACTGCATTTTCGTGAGAAGCTTTAGAATTTTCCGAAATTGTATACATTCGTTTACAATTTTATTGAAAATGATTTATTTGTAATATTCCACACAAATTTTGAAAATATTTTCAACTTTTTTATACTATTTTTTGTCTAGAATGTTTTGGAATAACAGGTTCGTCATTAATGTTTTTGAAGAATCTCGAATGTTGCGAAAAGATCCGGAATATCCTGGAATTTTCTAAAATAATTTGAATGTTCTCACAACCGAACTATTCAAGTGTCAAGGAAAACAGAATGCTAAAAAGTGAAAAATTACAATCATTTCAATTTTTCAAAACTTTCAACAAAAATTGTTGTCATAAAATCATTCTAAAACTAATAGCGTAAAACCTAACAGATGATTAATTTTTTTTTATTGCTTAAAAATTTGTTTTAAAATGCGAGATACGGAAAACTAATAGCACCATTCGATTCAGCTAAGAAAAGTGGTGACGTAGTATAAATAAACAATTAGATGGTATTATTTTATATTTATATATTTTATATTATTATTCTATTTTTGTGTTTGTGTGTAAATTCTGGAATATTCTTAACTTTTATATATTATGGAAGGTGTTGAACTACACTAGTATTCTGTGACTTTCTAGAATATTATTTTATTTCTGAAATTCTTTGTAGATTCTAGAATGCTCTTGACATTTTGATCATAATCTGGAAAAATCCAGAATGATCTTGAATTTTCGCGAATGTTTTGGAACGTTGAGGAATTTTTCGGAATGTGGAGATTTGTTCTAGAATTTAGGAACAGTCTAGAATTTTTTAGAATATTCTGGAATTTTTTATTTGAATATTCTGGAGTATTCTGGGATTTTCTAGAATATTCTTTTATTTCTAAAATTCCTGGTAGATTCTGCAATCTTCTCAACATTTTCAAAATTTTCTGAAATATTGTGGAAGGGTTTTAGAGTGATCTGAAACAGAATATTCCCATATCTTTCTCGAAGAATTTTGAATCTTTTAGAATGCTTTGGAATATTCTAGAATAAAATTTTCTAGAATATTTTAGAAATTCGTTAAGAATTCTTTGAATATTCTAGGACACTCAAGAATATTCTAGAATATTTTGTAGTATCTTTTCTAGCAAACTGTAACATTTTCATGGAATATCTTTATTGTATATGTATATCATTAAGCTATTTTCCCTTTCGGCGAGCCTCTAGGGGTAAGCGTGACACTACCCGATTCGGGTAGTGTTTTTTAGGTGGATTTGTAGTAAATGGGCTCACCACACCCACGACCGCCAACAGCAACGCAGTAGTATCAGACGGTCACCCATCCAAGTACTAACCGCGCCCAACACTGCTTAACTTCAGTGATCTAACGGGAACTGGTGCTTCCAGCGTGGTGTAGCCGTTAACATATGCTATATTGTATTTTTGTTTACAGTCTGCTTTATTTTAGTTTAATTTTTGAGGCCTTAAAACTAAATATTGTTAGCTTCAAAAACCTAAATTCGAAAATATTTGGTATGAAATTTCTTAATTTATGGAGGTTTTCAATTTCAAATTTCACAATGTTTAAGTTTCAAATTCGAATATTAAAAATATCAGGACAATTACACTATTAAATGTTTCAAAATTTCACATTGACTGCCTTTATAGGCAGTTTTAAATGTAATAATTGTCGATTTGAATATTCTAAATGGTTTGGCTTCAATTTTAATCAATTTTTAATTGATTAGTTTAAGATTTAAATATTCTAAATGTTTTGGTCTGCGTTTTTAACATGAAATATTTTTGCACAGTTATTGGTTGAAGGGTTCAGTAATTCAACAATTTTGAATTAAATACCTCCACAATAAATTCAAAACAATGACAAATTAAAAGTGTAAAGATTTTAGAA
>CAKNWT010257592.1:0-22980 GCA_932066315.1 Andricus coriarius
TGCTGCTTCGTATCGCTCTTTGGGTGACAAGTTTAAAAATTGACTACAAGAGTAAACTCCATGTTCCCCTTTACAAATGTAACATGATATTTTTACAGAATTGTTATTTGACTGAGAGCTATTTGAACTCGAGGGCGATGCTGTGGTAGCACCTGTAAAATGGTATTGTGAACGCGAACCCTGACGTAAATGAGTACTTATTTTTGGATTTAAAGCCTTTTGGCTTAGTGTTTGATTAACCGCGGCCCTTGTCTCCTCGATTTGGGAGCGGCGCTCTAAAAAGTCTAACATCTTAATTACTTAGATCAAACTAATACTTTTGTATGCATTTACAATACTTTTCACTATAGTTTCTGCACCTATGCTGAAAAATGGAGATACTCAAATTTTCAAGAATGAAAAAGTATCAATTCATTTTATGACAATAATTGCATTCAACTTCAATACGCAGTATATAAAATTGCAAATAGTATGCAAGGTATGGATATTTTATACCGATAGCTTTTAGTGGTATGGAATTCAATATCATTGAAACCAGAGGCCAAATTCATTTTGTATCAAATTAATGTCATTAAATTATAAAATTGTATATGTGTTTCTAGTTGCGGACGAAACTACACGAAGGCGAGAAGAATTTGTTTTAGTATTTAAAAAGGTTAATTTCAATGATGCCGCAATATAATCTTATCCAACTAAATAATATATTTAAATACACCTGAATAAATATATTAAATGTAAATATATTTGCAGCAGATAAAATCGCCGTAAAAAGTGAAGCTCAACTTTTCAAAATGTTGAATCACATTAATAATATTGAAGAAAGTCGGTTAAATTTTCTGAAATCCATTTTCCATGAACTTTATGGGGGCTTTCGTTTTGTAGCTCAGTTTTATCATGCAAAACGAATTTTGGCTTTCTAGAAGGTTCGTTGAAAAAGTTAAAACCTATTACGTGCCCGAGATGAGTAATTACTACTCGTTCGTGTGTGGAAATATTCCAGCTTTAAGAGATATAGGAATGAACATCTCGGGAAGAGCATAGCACGTTTAAAATCTCTATTTTATATTATGAAAAAACGTAAAAGTTTATTTAAAACCTACATAAAATTCTTTTCATGAAAAGATATTACAATGTGTAGCAAATGTGTAAATTTAGGATTCCAGGGTCATATGAATACATGAAGCTAAGGCTAAAGCGACTAACTCTAAAAGGTGAAAGCAAGAGGTTCAAATCGATCATCTGAGAGTGTCGACTTGGTCATCTTGAACGGTCGACTCAAGCATCATAGAGAGTCGAAGTGATCATCACAGAGGACGAAATTGATCAGTATAAAGGGTCGAACCGCTCATCATAGAGGGTCGATTTGGTCATATCAGATAGTTGACTTGGTCTCCCCGGACAGGTGACCTGGCCATCTTAGGGCGTCGATTTGATTATCCTACATTTTCTATATTTGTTGTACTTTTCCCACTCTTTCCATTCTCTCTCTTATAAGAGACTGGAAATTATAAAATTAAGTGGAACCTATAGCACATTATATATATTTGTATATATTTCTTGTTGCACGAGAGGCTAAGGACACTGCACAGTGTCACACTGAATTGTAAAATTTCAAACATTGAAGTGCATTCAGAAACACTCTCCACGAATGTTCGAAATATCTAAAAGCAGTTAAAAGTGATGAAAAACATGTTTAAGTTAAATAAACAGCAAATGTGACGCTGAACGGCTCAATGACATTCACTCACTCCGAAAATGCTCTAGAGTCTAGACCAAGGTGCTCCCAATCCCAACTATCACTGCATGCATCGCATTGACAACCGGACTGGTTAAGGTTGGCGCGCTTATTTGAAATGATAAATGTGAAAAGCAATTGTGCACAGCAAATAATAAGAGTCAAGTTATTAAAAATAATTCTTTGCACACAAGGAAGATTTACAAAGTAAAATTTAATTATTTATTAGATTTTCTCCTCAAAAATAAATGATCGAGCTCAATTTTAATGAAAGGAATATCTTCTTTATCCTAAATATAAATGTACAATTATTCCTAATATTCTTATGCACTTTGCATTTATTATTCGTTGTGAACATTTGACTTACACATTCAGACATTTTACCTAAACACGCCTACGGTATGATTATCCTTGATAGTGAGTCTGGCCTTCTTATAACAGTCAGACTGGCCATAAAATGAGAGCCTCTCCGTCTATGTGAAAAAAAATCTGGATGGCTCTTTAGACCATCTAAAAGAACGGACTGGCTCTCTAAATTTTTACTCTTTAACTTTGACCATCCATTTTTCTCCTTGTAAAGATCATTTAAAGTTGGCACATCTAATACGTAATTTTAAGTGTGACAAAATGTCAATCTCATCACAGCAAACTTTTGGATATCACACCGTTGCATATTATTCTAATTATCAACTTTAGATCAAAATGATCGAGTTTTGCGGATCCCCAATTAATGTTTACACTACTTCATTCATATCTTTCGAGTGGCAGTTGTTGTACTTTTTATTGAGAGTCTAGTCGTAGGTTATTCATTAACGACATTTATTTTAGACTTTATAGTTTATACTTATCTAGTTCGGACTCTTACTTCTGGAAGATTACAAAATTCTTAGGACCAACAGAAAATTTTTTAGAATACGTTAGATTTTCACCAAACAGTTGAATTTTCAACTAAAAGAGATGAATTTTCAATCAAGTAGTTAAATTTTAACCAACGAAGATAAATTTTCAAGTAAAAATGGAATAATTGAATTTTCAGTTGAAAAACTAACCCAAGAACAACAGCTCCGATTACTTGAAGCTGCGCATGCGTGAATATTTCTTATCACCTTCTCCTTCCCAGTACGAAAAAAATGTGGTAAATGTTTATGTGGTGAGCATAAAATAGTGATTTGCTATGGCTGCCTGAATTTTGATGATCTTTCAGAATAATTTGATTGAGAAACATGATACCTACTTTGTTCATAAAAATTGGTTGCCACAAAAGCAAAGCTTTTTACACCAAAATAATTTTTATTTTGAAGATTTTTCCCAGAAAAGTTTTCTATTTGTTTTGTTCATCCATGAAGAGATTTTTTCTAGTATTATTTGTTACCAAGCATTATTTGTAATAAACATTTCCATTGATAAGCAATATTTTATTACTCTGAAATGGATTACCAACCATCTTTCCCCTTCAGCATTTCAAATCCATCACAAATAACAGGAAATAATAAGTTGGGTTGGATCCCACCCCACGTTGTTAGTAGTGTTCTGAAAGTTCACGTTCTAGTTATTGGGTTAATTTGCAACAACAAAAAAAACGAATTTTCAAAAGATAGTTAAATTTTCAATCCACGAAAGAAATTTTTATTTAACTAAAATTATGTCTCTTTAACTATTTTAATTAAATTTTCAATGGAAAAATTTATTTAAAAAAAAAGTTCCAAAGAAAGGTGTGAATTTTTAATATAATAGTTAAATTTTCAACTAAAAAAAGAAGAATTTTCAACCAAGAATATCATAGTTGAAATATCATACAGAAAAGACGAATTCATAACAGAAAAGGTGTATTTTCAAAACCAAAAAGATGAATTTTTAGCAAAATAAATCAATTTTCAACCAGAAAAGATTCTTTAGTCAAGAGAAAAAAAATTAACAACATAAATTGTGGAATTTTGAACACAAAAGGCGAATTTTCTACAAAACAGTAGAATTTTCAAGCTGCAAATTATGAATTTTTAACAAAACAGTTAATCTTCAATCCAAAAAGACGAATTTGCAACAAAAACTTGAATTATTGACAAAAAAATGGCTTTCTAGCAAAACTTTTGTATCTAAAAGAAAATAATTAATTTTTTAACCAAATAAAAAAATGTATATCCAGAAAAGAAAAATTCTCCACCAAGAATATAATAGTAGACTTTTCAACAAAAATGAAGTAAATTTAAACAGCAAATGGTTGGAGTTTAGAACAAAGAGATGAAATTTTTACCGAAAGGGATGAATTTTTAACTTAAGTCATGAATCTTCCTCTAGAATAGGTTAATTTTCAGTCACGAAAATTGATTTTCTATCAAAAAAGAACATGTTCAGCAAAATAGTTAAACTTTCAGTCCAAGAGATGTATTTTCCTCTAAATTGATAGATCTTCCACAAAAACATGATAATTTTCTGCCATAAAAATTAATTTTGTACCAAAAAAGACCAATTTCGAACACAATAAATACAGTTTAAGTCTAATACTAATTCAACCAAAACTTATTAACTTTCAAGCAAAACTAGTGGTGCTTTTAAGAATAAAGATGATCTATTTATGAAAAGAGATGAATTTACAAATCTAAAAGGCGAATTTTCTACAAAACAGTTCAATTCTTGAATCGCAAATATAAATCTTCAATAAAAAAGTTCATTTTCAAACAAATACGAGTATTGAATCGTCAACCTAAAAAGAATTTTATTTAACAAAACAGTTGAAAATATAATGGTAGATATTGGAACCAAAAACATTAATTTTCAACCAAAAATAGTCGAGTTTTGAACCAAAGCGATCAATTTTTAACTAAAATTATGAACCTCCAACTGCAAAAGTTGACTTTTCAGTTAAAAGAAAAAATTACTTTTTAATCAAAACAAAAAATTCAACTCTCGAAATTAATCTTTTGTTCTTTTCAAAAGTGTTCCTTCGATTAACCTAGTTGCGAATTCGACTTCTCCAAGACATAGCTACCTAGGACCAATGGGTAATCTGTTATTATAACTGAGAATTTTAATTGTCATTTATTGAAAGAGTCCCTGAGGCTAAGAGAAGCCCTCTGAAGAATAAAACTATACATCGTATTCTATACGTAGTATTCATACATTTCTGTGGCTCTGGAATTTTTCTTACCTGAGGAAAGTGTGTCCTTAGATTTACTTATTTCAATTATACGTCGAAACTAAGTGAGTTTTCATTTTAAAAAAGTAAGAAACTTCTTCGGAAGCCCAGTTATGAAATTCCAATGTACATGTACTCGGGAATGACTTGGATGCAGCATAATAACTGACATTCAAAATATGCTCATCATGAGAAATTTTCACACGATATTGATTTCGAAAATCGGATCATTCTGATGCGCAACTTTCTGATCAAATACAAATCTAAAATCTATATAAAACCGTTGCATATCATTTTGATCCAAATTCTGGATCAAATTGATCAAATTGCATTTACTTAGACATGGTCCTTATCCAGTTGTCATTATTATGTCTTTATATAATTGGAATGGAAGCTTCTAATGTGTCCCCTAAGGGTTTACATTTTTGTTGTATCTCTTCCCTATTCCTTTACACACCACCACACACTTACTTGGTGGTGAGAGGGGAACCTACAGTTTAAGGTGGGTTCCGAACCACCAAGAGCAACAGCTATAAGTATTTAGAGAACCTTTTTCTCTGGAGGTACCGCACGTTCACCGCACGGGCCGCCGAGGCTCTTCCAGAGTGCGAGGTGCATTTAATGCACCTTGCACTGCATCATTAGGTTTTCATACGTAAGGTTAGTCATTGAGTATATAGACATGGCAAGCTGGACCAGGAGCTTATAATTATTAGTGAGGTTCATTCGAGAATTTCCGGGGAAGGCCGCAAGCAGTAATTTCCGGTGCCGGAGGTAGAACCGATTATATATGTACGTAAATATAGGAAACGTTGCGTAGGATAGAGAATCCTTTGGATGCATTATCGTCTTGACAATGGCCCTTCAATTTTTCTGCAAAACAAAATTGCAGGAGCAGCAAATCCGTAATACTTTATTTCCTATTATTTATTGTAGATACGTGTACTATTATATCATTTTTGTAAGAAATTAGATACAATTACATTCTTCACAATGTATCAGGGGCATATTAAATTCATTATGAGAAACTTTAAATTCCTAAGACTTCAAATTGAAATATATTGCGTTTTCAACGAAGTAGTTGAATTTTCGGGCAAAAAACATTTTCTGCCAAAAGAGATGAATTTCCAATCCAAAAAAATGAATTTTTAACAAAAAAGTTGGACCTTTAGAAATTGTTTAATGTTTAACCCAAGAGGACAAATTTTTTTAAAAGTTATTGTATCTCCAGCCAAGAAAGATGTATTTTCTACAAGAAAATATGAAATTTCAATACAAAAAGACGAATTTTCAATACAAAAGTTGAATTTTCAACAAAAAAATTACCTTGACAAAATAACAAGTGATTAAAAAAAAATTATAATAATTAAAAATGTACATTGACTAAAAAATAAAATTAAATCCCATAATAACCAAAAGACGAATTTTAAACTGAAGAGTTGAATTCAACAAAAAAGTACGAGATTTTAACAAAATGTTTGAATCCTCAAACTTAAAGACAAATTTTTAACGAACAAGATTAACTTTATATCTAAAAAGACGAATTTTTGACCAAATAGTTCAATTTTAAACTGAAAAATCAGTTTTCAATCAAAAGTTATAAATCCTTAAAACAAATGTTTAACCAGTTGGTTAATTCTACGAAAAAAGAAGAATTTTCAACAAAATAATTAAATCCATAACCAAATAAATGAATTTTTATCAAAAAAGATTAATGTTCTACTTAAAAAGACGAACTTTCAACAAAAGGTTAAGTTTTTAAACTGAAAAATTCAGTGTTTTAGAAACTGTTGAATTTTAAGCGTAAAAAAATGAATCTCCAACAAAAGAGTTAAGTTTTCCCGATAAAAAGTCGAGTGTTTTAGAAAACAATTTACTTTTAATCATGTACCAAAAATATAATAATAGACTTTTGAAACAAAAAAATGAACTTTTAAACCAAAAATGGTTGGACTTTCTTATTTAGCTCTAATTCAGTTCGCATTTGAAGTAAAAAAACGAGATAAAGGGGAAGGTTCTTGAAAACAGGGCAAAAAGAAGAATTCTTTAAAAAAGGGGAAAACAGGAGAGAGGGGAACTGTACCGCTGGACTGCCATCTATCGCGAAATTCGCAAACTTGGTCAATATTTAACATCAGGAAACGTCCTAAACGTGATCTAAGTTTGCAACGTTATTCAAGTTCCCCTCCTCTTACCATTGCTACCAAACATAGTATTTGACGCGAACCCCTCTCCCCTTTAATTTTTAAGGTAATTTATATTCAGCACTTTACTGGATAATAACATAATACACAACGGCATATTTTAAAAGTATGAATATGAGGGAAGAGGACAACTGTAAAAACTAAAATTACTTGAAACGATGATTTTCTCTAAATAATTGAGGCAATATCAATATTTGAGGTAGAGATGTAAGGAATTCTCGAAGTAATTAGTTAATCCGGTTTCTAAAAGTGAAGGCAGCTTAGAGCTGAGATTTGATCAGTAAGGGCATATGGGGCAGGCTCCATAGTCATTTTACGAGGAAAATTAATTCTGTATTCTGCTTGCATGCTTCCTCGGTCTTCTGGCCAATGCTGTTACGCAGTGACGACTTTGCAGTATAATCTTCTTTACATGTATCTCGTGCATGTCAAATAACAAACCTCTTCAAGCAAGTTTTTCTCGCAAAATCCTTACACCACGTGTCTTTCACATTAATATTTTATTCCATACTAGAACCTCATGTGAGCATTTTATAACCCGAGTCACATATTTTTTTGTTTATTATTTTCTTCTTGACTTTTTATAGAAAAAAGTACCTCGCAGCAAGGTCGGTTATAAAAGTTCAAGACATAAAACGTTAATTGTATTTTCATTTCAGGATAAGGGAGGTACAAGATTAGTGTTTTAGGAATTTCCTCTTTCTCATTAATTGAAGAGTTTTATAAGGCGAATCGAAGCCACTTAACTTTTAAATGGGTTTCAGCGATTTTTTCCAATATTCACGGATTTCAACCTTAATTTAAATTCATGCCCTGGGGATGATCTTTAATTCGCTAGAGGGCAAAGATTAAACTTTTGAGATACTGATTCCTGCGAACAGATAGTAAGCAAGACCTAGCAAACTATATTCCAAACTCTCCATATCAGGATGACAACAGACGGTCGTACAAACGCTTGTCCTACTGGGTTGACTATTCCACAGGCAAAATAGATTGCTACTAACTGTAATTAATCCTTTGATGGAGACACACACGTTTCGAATCTTCTATCTTCTGGCACTTTGTAGTAGATGTCGAACTTCAGCCTTATGAAAGTCAAGATTCAGATAAGATGGTTAACATCCAGGTTATAGGAAATTTTGTTTTTTATATTAAAAATTGTAAATATGTAAAATTTCACAATAGTTGACAGTTTATCAATTTGTTCCCGAAATCGGATCAAAATGACATGGCACGCTTTTATACAAATTCCAAATTTTTATTTGATTATCAAACTGCGCATCAGAATGATTCGTATCTCAGATCCGACGGGAAAAAGATTTAGTCATCCTGAAATTATTGCGGGCGGAGAACCAAAATATGTTTGCTATTTCGTCCGGAATTTCTTTACAAATAGTTCCCAAAAAAAGGGTAGCCTCCCGTTGTAAACGAAAATACAATTTTTAAATTGCCAAACTCATAAAAAATTGATTAAGTGGCGCATATACTTATAAAAAAAAAAGGAAGGTAAGAAATGCGTCCAAGCATCACATTTTCTTTGAATTAGTTTAAATTTCGTTTGATACTAGCATTCATTTTCTTCAAAATATTTCTTGGACAGGTTCCAGCACTAACGAAATATTGATTTGAATTACTTTTGAAGAACTTGAAATGAATATGTATTTGCACACGGTTTTGGGTACGCTTGTGTGGTCCTTTATTTGCCCTGACCGACATGTGTTGGGGAGCCGCGTCATGACCGCCTGCAAGTACATTGAGAATTGAGCGTTCGAAGAAATTTTCTATATTTTTCCATCAAATATCATGAAGTTTCGACGAAAACTTGAACTATGCAAATCTAAAGAAACATTTTTTGAAGTTAAATAATAATGTTCAGAACCACAGAGATTATATCCCAAAATAGGAAAATTGGAATGTTTCTCTCGAACTGAAATTAAAATTTTCTGGAACATACCTCATTCTCTTGAGAAATGTTTAGAAAGAAGAAAAAATTCATTTACAGTGATGAAGACTCGTAGTTTTTGGTTAAAACTTTTTTTCACGGTAAATTTAACTAATCCAATTGAAGATTCATCATTTTAGATGCATATTCATCTCTTGAGTTGAAAATCTAACAATTTTTAGTTAAAAGTTAATTCCTTTTGGTTAAAAACCAGTTTAGTTAGAAATTGATCTCTTTCGTTGAAAATCCATCTTCTTTTTGGTTAAGAGTTCATTTTTTTTTAATAGTCTGCGATTATATTTTTGGTAAAAAACTCATATGTTTTTATTAAAAATTGTATTATTCGCATGAACATGCAATTGCGCTTTACTGAAAAGACATTCCGTTTTGTTGCAAATTTATATTTTTAGGTAAAAAATTTAATTATTTCGTTGCAAGTAAACTATTCTGTTGAAAATTCAACTGCTTTGTTGAATAATCGTCTTTCTTGGTTGATAATTATAATTATCGGAATTATAATTCAACTCCTTTGTTGAAAATTTGTTGGTTTTTTTAGTTAAAAATTAGTTTTTTGATTAAAAATTAAACTATTTCTGTCGATGATGTTTCATTTTAGTTAAAAATTCATCTGTTTGGTTAAAAATAAACTTTTTTTAAATTTATACTTGCGTATTGAAAATTCAAATTTTTTGATCAAAATTCGTCTTTTTTGATTGAAAATTTGTATTCTTAGTTCATCTCTTTTGGTAGAAAATCTATCTGCTTCGGTTGAGGATCCAACTATTTTGTTGGAAATTCATCTCTTTTGGTTGAATTCAATTCTCTTTTGGTTGAAATATCGAACATTACATTTTTTGTTTAGAATTCATCTTTTTTTGTTGATAATTCATCTCCTTGGTAGAAAATTTAACGACATACTTTGTTCAAAATTCGTTTTTTTATTGAAGATTCATGATTTTACTTTTAAATTAATTTCTTTGGTGGGAAATTCAATTATTGATTGACAAATAATTTTTTTTTGTTACAAATATTTTTGTTGACTAAAAATTTAATTATTCCATTTTTGGTTAAATATCTCCCTTTTTCAATTGAAAATTCAACCATTCGGTTGAAAAGTGTTTTTTCAGTCGCAAATTGACCGCATCCCATGCATTTGGTCAGTTGTTTTCCCCTCTGCACTCAACCAAGTGAAGTTAGCTGATGGTTGAAGTGAAAATACCTAATAGGAAAATAAAAATTTTTCTTCCAACCTGAAATAAAAAATTTCCTGAAGAATTTCCTGTTTGTCCTGGGAAGTTGCAAATCTTCCAAAAGTTCGGGCTTTAATGTCCATTTATAGAAGGAAATGATTTGGTCGTGATATCCCTGCTTCGATTTTATAAAACTTATGTCGTTCATGACTAACTTAAGAGTCTCAATAAAAAGTATAATTTACTGTGTTGATACCAATGAAATGAACTGAAATATTTCAAATAATCGTGTCATAAATTTTGAAGACAATAATGAGAATTTGGCCTACGCAAGTAATAATTCTGCCACATTCATCAGATGTAACGATGGCTTATTTGCCAAAACTTCTGATCTTTAAAAGAAATAGAGCATGCCAAGAAGAAGATCCACACTTTCTTAGGCATACACGAAATGCATTGCTATTCTCTTTTGAAATTATCTCATTTCATGAATAAACTAATTATTAGAGAAACTTTCTGTTTTCCTGTTCTCTCTCCATGTTATATGCGCAGAGTGTTGCTTATATTCCTTCACATCGCCTTTCAAGTGAGCACATTGCATCAGGCTTCTTCAATTTCCTTCATTTCCTGGGTTTTCCAGTCCTATGGACATTGGTTGAGCAATGTGTTGGCTTCAATTTTCTCTGGGGTCTCACGAGACGAGAACCGAACAAGGGACAGAGCAGTTGCGACACGGATTTACTTCAATTTGAAATTTTCAAATCTTTCAAAATCTCAATAGAAATAACTCTAAGATTGAATGAAATGTTTGAAATAATACATAAATCATAAAAAGGTTAATAATAATGAATAATAATAAATAAATAATAATCATGACAAACAAACGTAAGAATTGTAATATTTCTGGGTAAGCATTTAAAATATAACCTTGCCTAGTTATGCCAGAGTCCGTGCGTCAATACCTGCACGTTATGTTTAGTAATCAAATTCTCCAATCAGTTGAAAAGCGCAATTCAAGGACTAGTTGGTATGTAATTGGAGGCATCATTAACATGCAACGACCAAGTATGACTTTTGCTTACCTGCACGTAAGTCAGGTGTTCAAACATAAATATGTACTTACTGCTTAGTTCTACATGTATCCTAAACTATGGCTAGCAGCAATATTGATAAAGGCAACCTACCAATACAAACACACAATCTCTCTCTCTCTCTCTCTCTCTCTCAAATTCCATAAATTGTTCAAGAACTTTAATATTGTTTCCTTGCTACTTACTTATCAACGTCGTACATACTTGTGATATTCTGGGCAACAATATGTTCCGAAAGTATTTTACGATCTAATACGGATTCCTTCGAATCAGACCATATTTCCCAGTTGTAGTTGCTCGAAGTTCGATAGTTATCTCACCTCCAAATTCAATATTCTTTGGAATTGTTTGTAAAATCGATAAAATATTCCATTCATCAGTCATTCAAAAAAATAGTTCAATTTCTAATTGTTTATTTAAAATTAGTTATTAGAAATTTTGTAATTTTTTTCGCTTTTGGAAAAAAATCGTAATTTTGATTTAATCTTAATTATGTTTAACCAAATTTGTTCCCTGAATATGATCTACAACTCTATTTAAATGGTCCTCTTCAAAACACAGTTAAATATACATAAATTTTTTTTACTAACTAATTAAATAATATCTAGCGATCTATGTAGCCAGCTTATTTCTAACTTATATTAAATAACTACCATCATCAATCGTGCGCTACGCCCGCATGTAGTTTTTCAATTTCGAGGGAAAAATAATTTTTAATACAAAATAAAAATTTCGAATTACTATTTAACTGTTCAAAGTTTTTGAATGCCCAAAATGGCCCCCGGAGCTCGCAAAATAAAACTTATACCAATCGATTCAGCTCATCAAGACGAGAGAAAAAGCCTATAAGACCAAAGTCGTGCGGACCGTCATTTCCAAGATATGAGCGAAAGTATGTACTGCAGTCTATGTACGCAATAGCGAGCCTTATCAGATAACAAAATTCCTCTAGTCAGTGTTTTAACTCTCAAAAGAACCAACAGGAGGTGTATTATATAGAAAATGTTCATCCGCCGAAGGAGCCATATCCTCGTGGTGACGGCGGGCAACGAGCTCTGCTCCACCAAGGCTCCTTTTTCAGAATTGTTGCCGTCATGGTGAATACAATAAAACGGGGGGTCTTGAGCGACACTCTTTTAAATAAAGCTCGCACTGGTGGATTAGGTAGAGGTTCGCCAGCGGAAAGTCAGTTGCAGTCGCCTCCTCAATAGGAGTCCACCACTGGGGCTTCTAATGGTGATCAGCTGGATATTGGTGGAACACAAGGAGATTCCTAAGCTGGTTGTGGGATATCTCTGAAAAAAAGGAGAAGATATTCATGTCAGGTTCAGTAAATTCATATTTACGAGAATTGATCAATCAAAATGGTTCGAAGCAATTTTCAAAACGTAATATCCCTTTCGATCTATATAGCAAAGTTCTTTCAGAATCAGATTCCATACGCGATTCTTGCCGACTGGCTTTCCGAGATTCAAAGGCGTCAACAAGCAAATCATCTTTAACAGAAGGTACCATTAATCTGACACTAAAAAGAACGTCAGCGTCTCACAGAAACTGCGTTTTTGGTTGCGCATCGAAAAACCTTCATATAATACCACAGGCCGTCAGAGATCAGGTTTTAGTTAACCACCGCTTTTGTTTACCGGAAGGGTCGCATTGTTGTGATAAACATCTTTCAAATGAACAGTGGGAACTTTTATCACTAACAGCAACGAATTGCACCTACAATAAAGGTGATATTGAGACAAATATTCTTTCTTCAATTTTGAGATTATTGCTGATATGTCTGACTCGGAAGTGGAGCAATAAACTGGTCTTAACAAAGACCAATTTAAAAATGTTCTGTCTTCACTACCATCTCTTGCCGGAGCGGAACAAAAAAATCCAAGTACAGCACTAGTACTTTATTTAGCAAAACTTCATACGAGTGAAACTGATGAGAGGTTGTCCTCAATCTTTAATATACCACGTTCATCAACAGAGCGATTGATGAGTAAAGCGAGAAACTCTCTGCTGAAAGATTTTGTTCCTCTCTATCTAGGTTTTTGCCGAGTAGACCAAGAAGAAATGAAGTCATAATACAACAGTTGGCTGTCAAATATTTCTAAATGGACATAATGATAAGTTAATTGCCATTTGGGATAAAACTTGTGTTTCCATTCAAAAGAGTTCTAATAATAGATTTCAGCGAAGATCATTTATGATGCACCAATATCGCCTTCTGATTAAACCTTTTATTGCTGTCGCAGCCGATGGATATATTTTAGATGTGTTTGGCCCCTTTCCAGCTAACACATCTGATGCAACAATAATGCTTGAGCTCTTTGCAAATAAATCTGGCCTCCGTTCTTTCTTCATGTAAGGCGATGTTTTCCTCGTAGATCAATGATTCGGAGATTGTGTTGCCACTTTATTGGAATATGGATACGACGTAAGAATGCCTCATTTAGCTGGAGGTGGTCTTTCTTCGAGTGATTATGAGTCAAACCTGTCTCGTCTTGTCACAAAATGCCGATTTGTTGTTGAAGCCGTCAATGGACGATTTAAACAATCTTTCCGATATTTGGACAAGGTGTGGCAAAATAAGTCTGTTCTACATTTGATTGGTGACTATCAAATTGCGGCAGCAATCCTTAACGCCTTCCATTAGGGCATTAAGTCAGATATCGTTGATGGCCAGAAAATCGGTCAATTGATGCTTGCTAAAAACTCAGAGCCCAATCGACTAGCTTTATTAGTCGAAAAACAGCGACTAAATGGGCAGTCTGCAAAATTTCAGACTATGAATCAGAATTCGTTGGAAGACTGCCCAAAACTATCGCTGGACGACTTGCTAACTTTGGCTCTTGGATCATATCAATTGAAGCAAGCAATATCCTATTATTGTGAACACGTGAGTCCTGATGGAGGTTATGAAGTTCAAGTCTGCAGACATGTTGGATCCCTTTCTCTAAACTCCCATGGTATTTATAATAGTGCCCCGATGTTAATGCGTGCGCGAATAAAATCTCGCCACTGTAATAGCACAAAATATTTCATTTATATTCTGGTTTATCAAGATGAAAGTGGCCCAGAGGCAATAGCAGGACACTTTTGCCTGTGCAAAACCGGTAAAAGGCCTATTGGGTGCTGTGTCCATACAATGACAGTCCTTTGGTTCTTAAGATGGGGTAGGTTTCAGTCCGAAATCAAAGAAGCTGCCAAATTCTTGAATAATATCTTTGCGGTATTTGAAGAATCGGACTAATACGATAATACATGAACATTTGAATTTATAGAAAACAGTTTTGAGCCTATATTACCAGAAAAAATCTATATTCTCGTTTGACGTTTCGGTTTTGAGTCTATACAGGTGCGATAATTCATCAGCCTGTATCGTCTAAAGGACAGGCCGAGCAGCTTCTGTCCCATAGACTTTTTTTCATCGCTTGGTGAGTACTTTTCATCTGTACAAGTTTCATCCTGCGAGGCCAGGGGGCCAAAACCCATAAGGATTTGGGCATCCCCCTTTGAGCTAGATATTTGAAAATTTTAGATGTGTCGAAAAAGAATCTTTAAAACTGAAAAGAAACTTTGTTATTTTACAGTACTTTACAAAATATCAGGAAAGTTCGAGTCAATTTAAAAGATATGTGACGTGCGCCGAAGAAAGGGGGCTTACTCTGAAAAGTGAGATTGTTCAGGGCGAGCGGTCGAAGTCGACCGGACAGACGCGACTTTTAGGAGAGAGGGAAGACTCACGAAATCTTCCCTCTCCACTTACTATACATTCTCACCCATATAGCGGCGCGGCTCACGGACGGTGTATAGATGAGACCCGTAGATGGTAGTGTTGAGTGGTGGGAGGCGTTTCACGGGATCTCGAGCTCTCGAGCGAAGGCCCGATTTCTCATGTCAAACAACTCAATTATTAGCAATAATAATGCTCGGAAATTTTTTTCGATGGTTTTATTAAAAAGAGCAACTCAAAAACTATCGAAAGGTGTAAAAACCTCGATTTCGATTTTTTTAGAGTAAGCCCCCTTTCTTCGGCGCACGTCACATATTGAGATTTTTTAGAAGTTTCCAAAAAATTTCAAATTATTTGATAAATTTTTGGAAATATTTGCAGGTTTAAGAATACTCTAAATCTCTTTGAAAGTTCTACAATTCCTAAGCAAAATTTCATAATCAGCATTTTTTCAAAAATTTTTGAAAGCTTGACATAAAGTTTTTTTTTTAAATTTTTTCCGAACTCTAAAACCTTCTTAATATCTATTAGAACTATTGGAATTTTTCCTCACATTGTTTGAAAAGGAAAAAAATGGCCTGCAAATCTCTCATGTACTTTTTTGAAAGTTTTGGAGATCTTTTTAAATATTCTCCTAAAATAAATTTTGTTACGTAAAAATTTGTTTTGAGTTTTCCTAGGAATATAAAAAAAAAATTTTTGTCCGCTTGAAACTTATTTTGTATGTTTATTATGGAAATCTTCTGAAATTTTTTTGAAGTATTTCTAAATATTCTCCTAAAATTAATCTTTTTTGATTAAAAAAGCATGTTGGGTTTTCCTGGGAATCTAGATAAAATTTTTTTATTTACTTGATATTTTTTTGTATACATATCTTTGAATCGTTTCGAAAATTCCAAACATCTCTTACACATACTCCAATATTTTCCAAAATTTTGTGATTTTGCAAAACACTAACATTTTTCATTAAAACCTTCTACATTGTTTTTCAATTTTCTCTTATAATTCACATTTCAAAAAAAAAATCATTTGAAATGTTTGCATAAACTTTACCAAAATATTATTATTCTCTCAAAACCTTTCAGAGCTCTTACAAAGCTTCTAATTTTTTTATATCTTTAAAAATCTAATTTTTGCTTCAAATTGTTTGAAATCTTTTCAATTATTTTTCAATGTTTTTAAAAAATTCCACAACTGCTTAATATCTTTTAAAACAATTCAGTTTTCTTAAAAAAATGTAAGTCGTACAAAATAATAAAAAATCGTATTAAAATTTTGCAGATTCCTCTTCGACATATTTGTAATCTTTAAAACTTGAAATTAATCAATAATGTTTAGAAACATTACTGACTAAATTTTCTCATGAAATAAAACTACGTATTTGGAAATTTTGATTTACAAAATTGATGTTGCTGAAACTCGTAATCTTTTTTGCTAGATAGACAAATTGAAAACAGTCTCTAAAAGTCATATCCACGCAGTTTTATAAACAATCATGGTTTCGACAAAAAGTTTCCGGATATCATCGAAATATTTCGTAACATAACATTTTTTAGATAGGAAACTCATCCAAATATAATTGCAGGTAATATTCTTAAGAATAAATGAAGCCATCAATAATGAAAATCGAATCAAAATTAAGATTCTTGTCTAAAGCGAAATGATGTCTTGAATGACTATTTCTAAATAAAAATTAATTGATATAATATTTATACTATACAATTAATTGTATATTCACGCTTCGTGCTCATCTATGCCTCGTTATTGCAATCTCGCGCTCGGATAAAAACATGGTGGCCTCTTTCGTGCACACGATACTTAATGTAACAAAGATATGATTTTCAAGTTTATCACGTCTGACATTTGAGGTTAGGTTCACGCATTCCATAATTGAGCTGCCGGATCGAATAACGGCACATAAATATTTTCGGCGCGAGCGCAAATGAACCCTGACAGGACAAGAAGAAAAAAATGAATGTTCTGTAGAAATTTTGAAAACTACGAGAACTCATCGCGCTCGAGCCGAACAAAATGTATGTGCCCTTATTCGATTCGTTAGCTCAATTGTACAGGGGCGTCAGCAAATGCGCATAAGCGGAGAACGATTATGATCATTTGATGATCATAATCGTACTCCGCGTTGCCCCGTACATGCGCATTTGCTGACCGTCCTCCTGTTGGGTAAACGGCTACATTAAAACTAAAAAGAAGCTGATGAATCGCGTAAATCATGCCTGCGTTAGATAAATTATATTATTTAAATTCATATTGTTCAATATATTCAACATATATTCCATATTTTCCTTCGATTTTTCTTCTCATTATATTGAACAATTTTACGAAATATTTGGAAAATTTAAGGAGAGATAACTGGTGAAAATCCAATAATTTAAATGTTTTTCACTTGAATGAGAACATTTCCCAAGTTATAATTATATAAGTCTTATAATTGTAAAAATTTTTAATTTTTCACGCCTTGAGTCATAGGATGTTTATTGTTTAGACTTAAAAGCTTCAAGTTTATAAGTGTTACTTCATTTGGGCTCCCAATGAAATACCTACCAATTTATTAATAAATAAATCTAGTTCAATTGAATTTTTGAATGGAATTCAATCAAAATTGAATTTGAAATTTTCGATATACAAATCTTAAAAACCTTCCAGTTTCATATAATGCAGAACTGTTTAATCTACACTCAACTCCCGAGATAAGCACCCTCGGTTTATACTCGGTTTACAGCTCGAGGGCCGCACTCTCAGCGTGTTAGTTACATCAGTTTACGTTATGCATCCAAATCCAACAGAAATGATTTAAGCGACCCTGTCTGTTTACGTTTGGATTCCCCCGAGATATGTTGAAGCCCGATGCAAGCCATGCCCTAAACCGTGCTAATCTTGGAAGTTGAGTACAAGTCTAATCAGAAATCAATTTGATAATTTTATTAAGTATTTCACACGCATCAAACCATTTTGTTTAGTTTCAACCTAAACAAACGATTAACCTAACTGAACGCTTACTTTGTAAAAATTAAACTTTAATGGTTTCATTTTGAGACTGGCGAGTTTAGAAAGAAATTCTAAAGTGAAAGCTTCAATTCTTTAATTTATATTGGTTTTATATATAATTGATTCCATATGAAAAGTATATTTTATGAAATTTTAAATTTCAGCCGTTTTCATTTTCCTAACCTTTATTAGTTTTAAGAGGCTTGGAGGCATAACTACGAAACCTATTTAACTAATTTTATTCTTTACCGAACTTTTTTCATATAGCTTTCTACCATAAGAAAAACTGATCTGGGCAAGCCAAAATTGGTAATATAAACTATATTTTTGTATTATATTTTGATATAAAAAAGAAGCTCCTCAATAAAAAAGAACGTTCTTGATAGGAGAAAATATTTTTTATCAAAGAATTATAATTTCTCCTTATAATACCATTACTTACCTTTAAAGATTAACAAGTCTTATTCCCAATTTATTTTTTATTTTATAATTGTTCAATCTTGAATGAATAAAATATAAAATTGTCTATACCAATTAATTATAGATAATATCTTAATTAATCAGCTTCACTTTTTTATTGAATTTTTGTTCAGGTATATATCCATCTACTTCATTCAACCTCAATATGCACGACGGCTACCGGCTGTTCCCGCAACTTTACATAGTCAATTTTAGATCAAAATTCTGATATTTCAGATTTACCGCGTGTTGCGACTTTATTTTATTCGTAGACAGATGCGCATAAACAAAGGACATTTGTATGCATGAAACTAGGTGTAAAGAGACAAATATTCCTCGCCACATTGCGAAGAAAAAACTGTAATTCGATTTCCGTGTATGTGCCTCTTCTTTTACAATTGCCCGAGCGGGTAAATACGGTGGAAATTACATTTTCGATGCAATTAAATCTTGCTCGTTATATTTCATACGTAAGTTTTTTTTCCTCACCTGGGAATCTGCATTTCGAACCAGCTAAATCTGCATGCTAATTCAAATACAATTGTTTCCTGCAAATTCTAAATGAAGTTTTTTTATTCGTCCGAATAATTAAAAACAAAATATAATTTATAAATTTGTAAGATATGATAAGATATGATAAGAAAGGTGGAATATTATAAATATTATAGCACTTTACGTTTAAGGCCGTTTCTAATTCAAGATTTATGTTACCGACATATATCGACAATTATTATTTTATTTTCATGCTCAATTGATTATCGAAATAAAACCTGTATTAAATGGTTGCATGTACGTTTTAAACCAGGAACTAATAAATATACATATTTTTTCTATTTAACACAGGTTAAACAACCACTGCAGAGTCTCGTTGGGAGCAACTACCATATTTATGAAAATGACACCAGCTCCTAGTACGACCGCGATATATAGTATCACAGCTATGCACATGTCTCATGACCCTGAGATGGGTAACCACAGGGTGCGGCGAAATCACGACAGGCTGGCGAGACCCTCGTGTGTCTTGAGGACACGGAGTGATACAATGATGACAGCTTCCTGCATGCATGTTGCGAGTGTTGCATGTTTTTGGCACGCGGATATGGCTTTAAGGTTACGAACAAGTCATAGTGTCGCACCTCCAAGAGCATCGATCATAATAAAAAAATACTTCAACCGAATATTTTAGATACAGTCACTGCAGCTCCCTTTCAAGGTCTTGATACCACCCCGCCTTCTTCTTCCCCTTGGCAGTGCTGTTGGTGTTGATGCCGGAGCCGAGAATTATATCACGAACGTAGTTCTTTTCTCGAAGTCCTAGAGAAAAATGTCAGGCCTCGAGTGTGTAATGGAGACTGCTGCCCAAAAATTTTAGTTACAGAAAATTCGGCACTTCTCGTTTTGGACAATGGACTCTACCTCCCTCGAACCGTTCAGCAGGGCAGAATCGCGGCTAACCCCGTAAGACCGACGAAGATAGTAATAAATCAAACTTAAGGCCGCATTATGTTTGTAGATATATGTCGTTCCCGCGTGAGTGAGACACCCGATAGTATGTGTCATTTCCACCTTAGTATGCGTGTCATGCACACGCTGAGTACGTAGAACACATACTATCCGGGTGTCCCCCTCACTCGGGAACGAAGTATCTCTACAGACATAATGCAGGCCTAAGAGTGCTTGATCACCATCTTTGTCGCTCTTATGGTGTTGTGCGCGACCCTGCCCCGCCGAACGCTTCGAGGGAGATAAAGTCAATTGTCCAAAACGTGAAGTGCCAAACTTTCTGGAATAACGATTTTCGGGCAGCAGTCTCCGTTGCACACTCGAGGCCTGACATCGTTCTCCAAGACTTCGAGAAACGAACTATATTCGTGATCGAATTCTCGGCTCCGGCCGACTACAGCATCACTGCCAAGCAGAAGGAAAAGGAGGAGAGGTATCAAGATCTTTTACGGGAGCGCCAAGAACTTTACCAAAAATATACGGTTACAGTAATTGTCCTTGTGATCGGTGCTCACTGAGGTGCGAAACTAGCACTGGTGCGTAATCTCAAAGCCATATTCGTGTGCCAAAAATATCCTAAGGCACTTGCGAAATGGATGCAGAAAGCTTTCATCCTTGAGTCGCACCCTGTCCCCAAGACATACGAGGGTTTGGTAGGCCTGTCGTTGTGATTTCGTCGTGCCCTGTGGCCACCCATCGCATGGTCGTGTGATGTGGCCATAATAGGTGTTATTTACCGGGGTTCTACTGGGAGCCGGTTTCATTTTCATAGATGGCACTTGCTCGCAGTGGAGCCCTGCGGTCGTTCTTTAACCTTTTTTTTAAATTATATAGTTTAAAGCTTTTAGTGTACATTATAGATTCAGTACTGATAAGAGTGTTACGAAATTCCAAAATTAGACTTTGATTAACGATGTTTCGAATATTTTACAGAACTGTACATTCAGAATTGTCATTACTACTTCCAGTTACTTCTACCATCTGTTTTATTTTATTTTTTTACCATTAATGACAATATTAATGCGAATTAAAAAAGAATTTTAATCTCAAATGGCAGCATAAAATTCTATTTTGAAGATCAGATCCCACAATTACAATTTTTTTCTAAAATCATCTCAGTTTTCATTAAAATAATTAAATCAAGTAATGACTATTCTCAGCGGTATTTTTTCTACAAAAAGTTAAAGATGTAATCTTTATTTTATTCTAAAAAAATATGTGACTTGATTGGCTTATCATTCAGATTTTTTTTTATCACACCGACACCGTTATAAAACTTGCCCGTATTGACTCTGCTTTAAAGCAGCTATACGGGCGAAAGTAAAAAATTTGGAAATATTCGATTTTGAATTAAATGGAAAAAAGGTATTTCAGATCGAAATGAAACATTTTTTTTATTTATATAAATTACAATAAGTGTAAAAATAATTATTTGCAACATGAAGAAGTACGCTTGTATTTTATAATAATAATTTATATATAATTTACGATACTTTCTAAAAAAATAACCATTAGATCTGCTTCTCGAAGTTTAAAATATAGCACCCTCCCACCCAGTGGCGGGTCCAAAATTTTTTTGTGGTGGGGGTTTTTAGGTTTTTTTTTGCGGGGAATTTTATCTCTTATCATATTTTGAATATTGCTGTTAGTTTGAAACTTGCTATTATTCTTCGATTTGAAAGGGAGGGTTTGACACCACCCCCCCCGCCCCCCGCCCGGGGGGTTCGCCACTGCTGCCACCTATCGCGAAAGTCTGGGAGTGGGATTCGTGTTAGGTGAGGTCCTCCACATCAAAAATCGTTCTCCCGTTTTGCATTATCCTTACATCTGATTGGTTGAGTAGATCCAATCTATTTAAAAAACTTTCTGTTTTTTACAAGTTTTATTCAGAAAAAAATAAAAAACTTGAGAACTTTGGATAGGCATGCGTTTCCATATAAAAAAATTTGTATTGAATTTGTATTTATCTAGAATTATTATCCATTTATGAAATTAAACTAGCTTATTAAATAGTTTACATTGAATGCCAATATTTTTCGAAAAGTTGGTAGTTGGGTCAAACCGAGAGTGAAAAGACGCGATAGATGGTAGTGCGATAGTTGGGAGGGTACTGTATGAACATTTTAATTGCATTATTACCATTATTCATAGTATCATTATTTTTAAAAATAATTGCCAGAATAATATTCTTATTTTATTGATTTTTGTCTCAATTTTAGTTCGTATATAATATTTAATTTAGTCCAATGAAGACAATATTTAATTATCCTAATAATATATATTTTCATTATATTTTTACACTTGAAGGTAATTATACAAATTAGCTTTATTGAAACATCAATTGCGTTATGTTTTGTATGCTTATTCATTAAGTTTATATATTTAGAAATAGTTCTTACGCTGAAAAACTTTAGGATAAAAGTAAAATATTACCTTAAATTTATTTTAAATTATTTTTAAATTAAAAGTTAAAAGGAATATCGATTATTTTCAGTTTTTTACTTAACTTCACTCGTTGCAAATACCAAAATTTATTTGCAACGAGTGAAGTTAGGTAAAAAACGTAAAATGATCGATATTCCTCTTAACTTTTGTTATTATAATTATTAATTAAATAATATTTTAAGTCTGGATCACGGTTGTATACACAGGTCCGGGGGCTCTCGTGGTGGGGGAAGTTCCCTAATGTAAGCCAGAAAGTTTCACAAGCTCACCACTGAATGTAGTGGCGTATGTGTTGAGTAGCATAGGGTTTGAATTTGAAAAGAAAAACAAAACACGTTTTCAAACATTTTCTAACCTCAGAGTCTCAACTGGTGTCAAGAATATTTGGTGAAGTATTAATTTTTGAATTTTGATTACTGTAACAATTTTATGGGCTAACTTAATTTGCTATCGATAATTTTTATTTATAAGAAATTTTTATTATGATTAAAAATGTGTGTTAAGGCCACTCGTTGCACTATATTAATATTTTGAAAAATCAG